>JAVQJL010082618.1:0-21755 GCA_036024295.1 Nannoperca obscura | reverse complement strand
CTGGTCCCACAGGCTGGGGCAATGTTGGACTAATGCTGTAATACAGAGCGACAGTCAGGAGAAACTGTGTGAACATTTAGCCTCTTTTGAAGCCAACTAAATAACAACAGTAGTAGGTTTAATGCTGGTATCAGATTTTTTATGTTGCAGTTTTGTGGAACTTGATACTGCAGCGCTAGGTCTACTAGCGGTACCTTTGTTGTTATACGAAAGCCTGTTCGGCTCCTTGCCGAATAGCCACATGACAGGCGGTGAATTGTCCCTTTACATTGTTAACAGCAACACCTTTAGAGCAAACTTATTCAAAAGTTTGATGTAAACAATGAGCCAGAATAACATTGTGAAACTTACTTAATTGTGCTTGTGATACAAATGCCTCCTGAAGAGGGTTGTCAGGTCCGCTGACATGTAATAACTCTCAAACTAACAGTTTGCTATCAAAACTGGTCACCAGATCTGTCAGAAAGTAGCACATTCTTGACAAAAATAGATTTATGGGCACCATTAATAATTAATGAATGTCAGCACTCTCCTATTTAATCAGGTTTGGACGCGGTCTTTATGTCACAGGCAAAACAATTTATCTTGTTCTTGATTCCAAAATTCTTTCATCTTCTGTGTTGCATTAGCAAACGTCTGCAGAACAGCAGTAAAGCAATGATTGTGTCATTACACAGGCTGAGTCATAGTCTGTGATCATATGCTCAGTGTTTGGGATTGAAAACAATAATTACTGTGAGAGTGAATCTAGATTTGTGGCGTACATGCTACAGCTGAGCCGAGTGAAATTAGAAGTTATGAAGAAGTCAGTAGAGTACATTTCCTTAGGCAGTTCCACATGGCTGTGGACACTGCCTGCCTCTCTTTGTTATGTCGTAAGTGAAATGTCTTTGTGTTGAAGAATGTTGGACCGTCAAACAAGCAATTACAGGATATCAGCTTGGACTTTGGGAATGATGGCAGGCATACTAATAATAAATCAGTTTCACATAGCTCTTTTGAATGTACTCAAAGACGCTTTACAAGATTAAATGAAAAAAATGAGGTGCAACTTTTAATTAATTGATTAGTTTGGCAGATAAATATCAATGATCAACTATTTTGATAATTGATATGTTTGGATTCTGCATTATACAATAACCTAGAAATCTGAAACATCTCCTTCAAACCTTGCTCTTGGTTAAAATGTTTTTTTTTTAACTTTTAATTACTCATACTTCTGGGCATGTCTAACTAATCAGGTGCAGATTCATCTGCAGAAATCAAGATGTAATTCAGGTAGCATTGAGGTAACTTTAGTTGTAGAATGCTCTCTTTTAACTAAACTGCATGTGAATTTGATGTGATTCAGCACTCCCATTTCGTCTCGTGTTTAAACTTCACAGAAGGTATTTAGTGCCGTGGGGTGCAGAAGTACTACTGTGTAAATGGCTGCCTCAGTTTATTTTTTATTTTCTAGACAACAAAAAAATGTTTTGTAAAACGGAAAGAAGGCCTATGGAATGATTACATGCTTTTATTTCCTCCCTTCCAGCGACAAATTGGAATGAAATGATCTCTCATGGTAGATAGATGAGAAAATCATTGCTCAATGCCTGCTGGGTGATTTACTTGTTTTATCTCTCATTGCAAACACCACACCTAGTAACTGAGCTGGGTAGAAAAGACAACATTTAATTTCGCTCTATATCCCACAACAGTCTCCGGTTTTCACATAGCAGGAAACTTCAGGACAATGCCCCGCGGCTGCTGGAGTTGAAGGCTTAACGGCATGCAGCCGTAACGTTCGCACCTGAATGGTACTGTAGCCACAGTTAAAACCGAGAGGGTCTGTCTCTAATCTTTGTGGGGGGGGGGGGTTAGGAGAAGGGTGTCAAGCTTTCTGTGTCCCCACCTCTGTTTCCATCTATCAAGAAATCCCTGCTTTACACAATTCATGACACATGGTTTCCACTCCTGAAGCTTTCTTCATATGTTGTATCCTACATTTTTACATACTGTATAGTAAGCGGTGTTAGTTGTATCTCTGTTCAGAAAGCACTCATTATCATTTGTCCTGAAAAGAAGTAGATTTACTATTTTCTGTTACTGTTCTTCTATAGCCTTTGTGATGTGATGCCACTGGGGCTTTTACGCCAAAGGGAAGGTGCACATTCTCTCTGGTGTGTTTATTCCTTTAAATTTTTTACCATATTCACTTTATTCGTGTTGTCTACCGCAGAGCATTTCTGTTGATTAAGATCTGTTTTTAAATGAAAAAAATGTTAATGTGTTGAGTGTTTATTTCAGAGGAATAAGAGAGAGAGAAAGAGAGAGAGAGAGAGAGACAGAGATGGGGCTTTCATACTATTGTTTTGGAAAATGTTTTTTAGATAGAAGCAAGTCATTTGGAATGTGATCTCTCTTGACAAGCCCTTCATTTATAATTAAGATCATCCCATGTGTACTTTTGGATGTATAAAGACAATCAAAAGCTGTATCTAATCACTGGCAGTGATTCAGCTTGCACATTGGTTTGCTGTGACCTCATAAACACACTCAAAGAAAGACCAGTGGGAAAACATTCAGAAACATCACTATAAATACCTTAAATGGATGCATCTGGTGAGGTTTAAACAGAAATTGGATGTAACTCACAAAGTTGCAATTAAAGTTATTTCAAAGCTCATAAGTTAGTCATGTTTACCTCTCTGCACTTATTACCTTTCAGTGTCTTCCATCTCTAATGCTAACACTTTATTAGAAGGTTTAAAAACCTCCTGATTAATGAATGGCTAACCACTAGTTCCTGAGTAACTCTCAATCAAGGAATGTAAGATAATGATAATTTATTTGTTTTATAAATATTGATATATAATTTGAGAAGATACTACTGGGTAATTTGTTAATTTGTTAATTTGTTAATGAACCAGCCTTTCATGATTAGTTATTTAGTAAAGTTAATCAATCATTCCCGATTGCTAAATATATATATAACAATTGTCATTATAATCTGCTTTACAAAAAAACTAAGAAAATGCACAAAAAAAGATTGTAAACACTAAGTATCCACACCATGTTATCACAGTTTATCACCTGCAAAAATGTATGTTAGTCAAACACAAAACTGCAATCAGAACTAAAAACACAGAATATGCTATAGCCCAACACTAATTAATTAATCTTAAGGTTGTTCACTTTGTTTGGAGAAGCGCACCTATTTCCTCTTACAAATCCATGTATTGCTTACATACACATACTAACCTGCACACATTTATAAATACACACATGCTAATTACCCGATTCAAATAAAGCTGTGGAAAGGCTTTCAAGAAGAGTTCGTTAGAAGCATTTTAAAAGAGGACCCTGATTTACAACTCAACTCAACATGTTTTAGAGTTGAGTTGACCGAACTGTTAAAAGTGTATGTGTCTCCTCAATTAAAGTGGCCCATTATACCAAGGAATTACATGGAAAGCATCATTATTTCATGATTTTCTATTACTCTTGATTTTTTTTCTCTTCTAAAGTAAAACAGAGCACCACCCTGCCAAACTGTCAAGCACCTACTTGGGTGTTTTTATGTGAGAATGCACCAGTGGTTCAGGAATGTCAAACACCTTAAACATCAGAATTCTATTAACGATTAAAATCATATTCAGAGCACATTTACAGTACATCAATATCCACGCCCATATGTCATGTTATTCAGATCAACTCCTCCACTCAACACCTCCCATCCCCAGAATCAAAGACAAAGCAGGATGTGAGAATTAAAAACGGCACTAAAGATATTAAGATCTGGCATAGGAAATACCGTAGAGTAAAAGCACTGGCTTGATCTTAATGTGAAAATGATGTCAGCAGGCAGTGTGAGTGGGAAAATCAGCAGGGCAGATAAATAATGTCAAAGTTTGCTACGTATAAATACACATGCATTCATCCAAGCTGGGAAACGGTCCAGTTCTGTACATTTCAAATGTAAGGAATATTTGATTAATATAACGAACCCACTATTCATATGCCTCTATCTATCTGTCAATCTATCATGCATATCTAGCTAGATACACAACTTTCTAATGTTTCTGTGTTCACATCATGAGTGTATTGACTAATGACTATTCAGTGGGAAAGGGAGCAGAAATAGCGCAGTCTGACTCAGAGCTTCTTAATTGCTCATGGCTATTCTCTCTAGTATTTTGGCCCTCTCCAACAAACCAACCATACTTTTAACTCAGCCTTTCACACACACAGTGAAGTGTGATGTGTCCACGTGCCAAAGTGAAGCGCAGCCCTTTTGCTCGCCAACTTCTTTTTTTTCCCCTCGGGGGATCCTGTTGGGCTCTACTGGAGCTGGAACAGTCAGTACTCCTCACAAGAATCTGATCTGAGTTTTTTAAAAATGCACGGCCTCACATGAACCCGCATGAATGAGACACTGCATTGCAGAGCTGAGTTTACAACACAAGGCGATTGTCATTCTAGTGCATGCTTAGGTTGAAAGAAATTGCATAATCAAGCATCTTCACAGCTAAATGGGACACGTGTTGCCTGCTATATACAATCAGTGAGAATTGTGTAAATACTGTATCACTGTATCATATTTTGGTATGTTGCAACAATGAAAATAGAATAATAGATAGTTCATTTAATAGTTAAGCTAATTTATGAAGTCTGCCTCAAAAGTGCAGGCTGCATTATTTTCACCCAAAAATTGGTAAAAATCTTTGCATCTTGCAAAAAAGT
Organism: Nannoperca obscura; assembly: GCA_036024295.1. Classification (NCBI taxonomy): domain Eukaryota; kingdom Metazoa; phylum Chordata; class Actinopteri; order Centrarchiformes; family Percichthyidae; genus Nannoperca; species Nannoperca obscura. The sequence goes on along the minus strand of JAVQJL010082618.1, from coordinate 17,030 downwards.
TTGCAGTGTGCAGTGTGCTGACACAATGGGCTTTTAAATCTCATAAAAACAGAGCAATGAGGGAAGATGAAGTGTGATTTGAATTTCATCTCGGTGCTAAGGCTGAGGGATCTTTCTTGCTGAGTTCCTGACCTTAGACTTTTCCTCAGGCTTTGTGCAAGAAGTATTCTAGTGGAGGGGGGCCAGAGGGGACCTGAGCAATGTTTTAAACCTCGAGCATGAAAAGAAGCCATGCTGAGGACGGGTGAGGTGGGCGGCTGCAGGGGACATCTTAAGCTATGGGGAGGGAGACACTGGCTAGAAATGTGGCAAAGCCGATGAAAGCATCAGAGGCATCTGCCCAAGGCAGCACAGAAGTGACTAGAGGCTCTACTGCTTTATTTACATAATGTCATAACAGTATGTAGGTGGATACTGATGAACTGTGTAGAAAATAAACATAATGAAGCAGTTTATTTTATTATAGATTTATTTGTATTTAATTAATTTATATTCAAACACCTACCATACAGAGCTAGAAAATACCTCGTTAGGTTTTGATTGCCAGGTACTTACTAAAGTTAGTTTGTTGTGTGCCGGGACACAGGTAACTCTACATTTTAAGATGTTTTGATTACGCAATAGTCTGGTGATAACTATGGAATGGCAAAGACCTTGATCCGGGCATTAGTCAGATTCGCCAGTGTTACCAGGGAAACACGAGGAGGTAAAGTTTTGACCTGGAATAATAACAGCTTGTAAATTTTTCTCAAGTGGGATAATAAATAACGTTTAGAGAAAAATGAACAAACAATACCAGTAATATAGTTATATATAAGTCTTCAGGTCAGCGCAGATGGTTTTAGGCATTCCAAAGAGTGGGCATTGTACATTTGGGTCTTAAGAGGGCAGGTTGAGCAGGCTGACAGCTCTTTAAGATGGTTTTGAGCCAAATGGGTTTTGATTATAAGTTGGACTGATCTTGGCTTAATGTTAAAAGTTTCAAAGGCTCTTTCCCTAATTCGACAAGTTCTACATGCCAATCAGCGAAACCAATTGAAGAATTGACACTGCCATATTTGCATATCCAAACTCAAGATTTAATCTATTAAATTGGCAATAGGGAAGTCAAAGCCAGCTGCCTGAGCTATAGCAGCTGTCAGGGGCACTCATACTCTAATTTAGTCAATTTCTAAAAACCTATAAAAAATGTATATAGAGGAATCTGGCTGTGGATGCATTCATTTGCAGGATGAAGTTATGTTTCCAGCCCTTTTTTGCTTTTTTTGTTTTGTTATTTTACACATAAAAAAATCAAAGGTTAAGAGATTTCAATTAAGTTTGGCAACAAAAGGATTTCTCAACACTGTGAGACAGGGCTATTTTAAACATTTTACACCCCAGGTTTCTACTGTAAATACCCATTCGGTAAGAAGTCAGGCTACCTTTGAAAAGATTCGTTATCTCCAGGACTAACAGATGGGTGCATTAAGCACTGACAGGTGGGTATATACTCTACAGCCAGCTGTGTTTTATTGTATTTTGCACCGTCTGTCATAAGAAGCAATCTGCAGACGGTTTGAAGTGCACATGCTGATAGCCACTCTTCTAAAGCTGTACATACATGAGATACAAGCCTGTTCTAAGGGTGTTCTTCTGGGTACTTGACATGGTCATTATTCTATTTTCACAAGTGCCAAAAACAACTAAGACTATGCAACGCAGCAGAACATTTGAATCGAATTAGATGCCATTGTGTCTGTCTCCTGTCAGCGACTCGATATTGATCCTAAGCAACAGTATCTGAGAAACAATACCTTGACCTTGGTGTATGTTTGGCTGTGAATTAAAACCTTGTCCTAAAGAGTCAACTGGGTATCTTATAGTATGTCAAAACTATCACCGTCTTCCATGAGGTATGTTTAAGTGTCAGTCGCTGTTTGCAATGTATCTCTCTCTCCAACTGAAAATCTGGAGCTGAAATCTCCAAACTATTTCAGGGGGGGATAATAAAAACTAGTTAATAAAAAGTTTTTGGTTGACTTTTTTGAGGGGATTGTATCTCAATATCTCTTTCTGCCCTCTCACTGTTTTTCTGTGCTCCTTTTCTGTCATGTTCTTTATATGAATTTATTCAACTGTATATTTTTGCTCTGTGACTGAACCGGGAGCCTGCTGTCTTGGCTGACTCTCTTCCTGAAGGGAACTTACATTTTTAATCTTAATTGGATTAACCTGGATAAGAGTAGGTGACCTAAAACAATACCAAAAAAAATACTGTCTGCTACCTGTACTTTCCTTTCCACAAGTGGCAATGATACTTTTTAAAAGTTTAAGGATTTTAATATAAAGCATGTAATTTCTAAGCCTTCCACTCTTCTTATCAGTAGTCTCCACCTTTCCTTTGCTCTTGAAGGAAACGGAAAGCTCCGCTGGTTGACCGATGCACTGTTAACTTTAATACGCTTACTTATATCGAAATTAAAAGGGATGGTGATGTCACATGGCTTGATTGTTCATCATTTAATCCAAGGTTACTGCTTCTATATTTAACATTTTGCTCAGTAGACCTGTCGTAGTAAAATCTAGTGTTATAGGGCCGGAAAGCTTGACAACTTGTGTTTTTTCACACAGTTCTTGTCTGCTGCTTTACAATGCCAACAACATAGACAATATAAGGAGGAGAAGCTCCAGCTGTTTAGGTCTTGCTCTATATGCAGGACAATAATCGTAGATCTTCTACTACAGCAGGTTCAACAGTTGTGTCTTATATTGGCTTTTTCTTGTTTTGGGCCTGTAAAAAAGTTACATTTAGAGTAACGTGTTAACTTTCAGCTTTAATTTGCAGGTGTTTACATCAACTATATGTGTCGGAACAGTGGGCCTTTTTTTACACAACATCTTAGGGGACAGTTAGTAAATTGACAAGTGACACAAGTTTCATCATGTTGAAAACGTGGTTGCAAATTCTTCACAGTCCACAGCCTACAGACATCAGCAGACACTGCTATCTTGCGTCGGGATGTTCTGCCAGGCCTGAACCGCCTGCCACCATCTTTACTCCTTTCTTGCTTCGGGGGACTTTTTGCTTCCAGTCTGGTCTTCAGCAAATGAAATGCATGAGCAGTTGGATTGAGGTCGATGACTGATTCGGCCGGTTAACAACAATCAATTGTTTGGCAATTAAAACTCTTTGGTTGTTATGCATGTATGCTTAGGGCGTCTCTCCTCAAACAGCCTTAAAGCTGAAAGTCTGCACTTTGACGTCCAATTCAGACCACAATGACAGACATGTCACGGTTTAAAAGTTTCTTATTGCATGTGGATTCAGACTGTGTATGGCGCTGCCATTACCACAACAGTATTTTGCCTTAGTTATAGCTTAGTTAATTCCAGTCCGTGACATTTTCAAAATCCCTGATTGATGATTCTATTAATAAATTTCTTAAATCGTATGCTAAATGATGATCAAAGGCAGTGGAATTTTGTCAGCCAGTTATTGCACTGCTCTGTCAGACTGCATGCAATTTTAAAAACATAGCTTTAGGCTATCAAGTCTGCATTTGCAACTGTGAAAAATGTTAGAAAACTGCTTTTTTTTTGTACAAAATGATCAGCTATGGTTCCTTTTCCACCACATGCACAAGCAAGCCTGTGTACAATACACACAGAACTGGACAGATCACGACTCAGCAGCTGTCCGTGTACAGGACCAGGACGCTTTCACTGATTAGTTATGTTTACAAAAAATAAAAGGTGAGTAGATGGAGATGAAGGAATATTTACATGCTTTAGGGCCATTATGTTGCGTGGCTGAAAGGTGGGTGTGCATCTCAGCCAATGAGACCAATTCAATTCACATCTCAATACACAAACAGCAATAAAATACAAAACCAACAAATCAATGCGACTCAATCTACCCCTGTCTCAATACAATTTGATGCGATGACACCATTCAATACAACATGGCACACGCATTTCCACTAATATTATTCTTTTGTGACTCCTTTCAACCAGAATTAAAATAGCTACAGGTGTATTCATTGCAGTAAATAGACAAGGTGAGAAATGGGACTTTTATGTTTTGTAATTATAGAGGATTTATGTATACAAGGGAGAGGCACTTCAGGATGCCATAGAGTTGCAACCAGTTGAAATACAGTTATAATTATAACAGATGATGGAGCCTAAACTCTCCATCACCTCTCTGAGAAGTGTAGCCGCAATAACATCTGGGGGCCGGAGGACAGACTGATAGCCAAAAGGTTCTCTTGTTAAATTGTTATCAAGAGGCTTAATAGGCTTAGTCTTTTGGCCCAGGAGATTAGCAAAAGAATAGAAAGTGTACCGACGGATCTGATACCATCAGGCTAGAAACTTACAATAAGCAGAACAGGAAAGCAGTAAGGTTTCTGAGTCGATCAGTGATGCTAAGTAAAAAACTAGAATCTGCAGTAGTAAGTTAGAAAATATTTACATCCTGCATGTTTAGATGTGCTTATGTGGAATGTTTATATGCAGAGAGAAGACTATATATATATATATATATATATATATATATATATATATATATTTGTTAATTTTACTTTTTTCTAATTTGATGCTTGTTTTTGTTCCTTGTTACTACTGCGACACTGCAATTTCCCCTTGGGGATTAATAAAGTCTATCTATCTATCTTATAACATCTATTTGACTCTCACCTTTCATACTGGTGTTGCGATTCTTTCAGTGGGGTAATCTGGCTCTGGATCAGAGCATTGTGCTAAGAGGGGCGACTGCATGCAATGTCGATGAGCAAACTGGCAAGAATGCGCAGTAATAATCAGATCCAGACAGTTTTAAACACATATTACATTGTTGAGTTGCCCTTGAAGAGGTAGTGCTTTTCAATTATGCTTTTAATGTTTTTGTGATAAGAGATTTTCGATTAGAGTGTTATTATTTGTTGAAGCAAGTGGCATTTTATGTTGAAGCTTTAATCCATGATTGGCGTACAGTGTCCCATTAGCCACCTGTCACATCATGGGTCCACAGTTGTCATTATAGTGTGGGCAGTAATGTTCGCCCTACATTAAAATTCAAACCATATTGCCTGCATTTTTGAGTCTACAATCATTTAACAACATTGTCAAGATTGTAATTAATGTAAAGATGACTAAGGGCATTTCACCTTTCAAATTAAATATTTGCAGGTAATGAGCGACAGGAACGATTGGGGCAGGCCTTTCATCCTAAGAACCCAGGACCATTTACTTACCATTTAGTTTCGATTTTTGGGCCACCTGGAAGCCCCTTTGATAATAATAATAAAAACTGCTTTATGAATACGAGGCGGCTGAAAAAGACATCATTACAGACACCAGGGAACTCAGAATCCCCAAGGTCACAGGAATCTAGACCGGGCCACAGAGATGTGGCACAGGAGCAGCCATGCAAACAAACACAGCAGATGTGGGTCCTCTGAGTCTGATCAATGCTGTGGCTGTTTGTTCTGCCCACTAGCCAACAACACTGCTGCGAGAAGCATTTATTACTCTCACTGTGATGTGCCGATTAAAGAAGTCTGAAAAATGGCTACCACTCATTAGCGTCCGCTGACCCCTTCAGATTGCAACGATTGGTCATGCTTCCCATTTGTCAACTTTGGTCAAAACAAGCTTCGCAACAAATCGAGTGACATGATCTGCAAATCTAGGGTTCACACCCAGTAAACCTTGTGTGCAGGAATGTCTGTAGTGTGATGCACAGAGAAGCAGATGCACTTTTATATGAAGCAATTTAATTAACATTTTTGACCTTTTGATAATATTTTGTCATTTACATTTTCACTTTAACCAAACTAAAAATAATTAGCTAAATACTATCACAAACAGCGACATGAATACAAAATAATTACGCTTACTATTAAAAAAGTGGTTGATCGATTCAGTCCTGGTTGGTTGGGCGACACCCGTCATTAATAGTAACGGCAAGTGTGGTTTACTACTACAGGTCGCAGAATTCACACTCCTTGAGCAGCTACTCTGTTAGAAAGACAACACAAGGTGTCTGTATTTACAGAGCAGCCAAACAAACTCACATCGTTATAATAAAGAAGTCAGTCGATAATTGGCCTTTTTCCATCATGCAGCACCGATCAGACGTCATGCTGCGCACGGCGTGAGCCGTTTATCACACTACCTGCTAGTGCACATGGAGTTGGTTACTGTGAAGTTGGAGGTGTACAGCTTGTCGCCTGAAGCGCTTCAGTTTATAGCTCAGTGTGGCTGCTCTTTGCTGTTCCATTAATCCCTGCAATATTTAGCACTGTTCCGCTGTCAAAAAATAGCAAAAATTACCTTTATTTTGTCTGCGCTATCCTCGCTGACAAATGCATTGATTTTCCTGTGACTGCTTCACAATAAAAGCCACCCTGTGTTTCACCGGTTGCATGCTTTTAATGTGAAGCAGCAGCAGTAGGAAATGTTAATACAGCTCCGATACAGCTTTGAGAGAGTGAACAGTAAACAGTGAGGCTGATATCATTGAGACAAATGTACAAACAGCATCGCTAGATTACACGGATGCATCCCTGTGAATCCCTAGTGCGTAGGTAGGCAGTTTGAATACCACATAGGAATGGTGGACTCCACATCTAACAAGACAAACGCTTATAAAGAGAGATAATACATTCAGAAAAATGTCAAAGTAAAAAGTTTCAAAATCTTAATCGTTATAACTCTAAGGTGCTTCAATAATTTTAGTAGGACATAAAAGAGTATAAAAAAATTTATATTCTTGGACAGGATTACACTCTAGAGACAGACTATTAATTCTTTGCTCTCTAATTCCTCTGTGTGGCCCTATCAGAGATAGAGTTTGACATCCCTGACCTACACTGTTTTGACAGACAGGGTGGAAAAACACACTTTCAAAATTACCAGTTCAAACATTTAGGTTTTTTCTTTGAAATGTCACCCAACTTTCCGTTCAAAGCTCATGTTCTAACAGTCCAACGTCAAAACTCAGAGCATCAGAGCCAACCTTTCCACGATAATTCCAGATCAATGTAGACGAGAGCAAAGCCACTACACCAACGAATCAAGCGCGCACACACTGCTTAGGCGGTTAACCTGTTGTATTAATTAGCAATTCTTCCAACTGGCCTACTGCCAAAATAAAAGAGCTCCTCTGCAATCAGGCATGTGTAGTTAAATTTTCATCGACTAAATGGAGCAGTTAAAAAAAGATAATTCGGCAAGATTCCAAGTAATTACGACACAAAAATCCCTTACAGTTGAGTGATTTTTTTAAAACTATAAATTACACATAAACCAAATCCTGTTTTGCAACAATTTTCCATAATGTCTTTTTTTTTTCACTAGTGTATTTTTGTCGTCACACCACAGCCTCTTCTATTTTTTCGGTTTTCATTTATCATCTATTTGTCATGCTCTCTGTTTATATAGACTTCACAGTTTAACCCTTCTGCCTCTCCCTTCTCTCGAATACGCTGAAAAACATATAGCTGATGGATCGACTAACCCCAGTACTCTTCTTTCTGCTCAGAAAGTACATGGCAGAAATGGATAATGCTTCTGATATCATCAACATCGAAGTGAAACGTGGTGTGAAATGAGCTTGGTATTTATTAGCGCCACAGTGAATGACATGATTGCACCCTAGAGACTCAGTGTGATGGAGGACTAATCCACAAATCTGATTCTCAGTTTAGGTGATTCATGCCTATTTTCAGCCATTGACACATGAACATTTGGTGTGGTGATATATGTTAGCGGATGGATGAATAGGTGGATGAGGAAGAGAGCATGGGCTGACTCGTAGACAAGAAGAAGCGTTGCAGGACAAAGAAAACTTCGATTCCCTTTCGCAATTCCATCTAGTCCATCCACGCCAGCCTTTGCAAATGAAAAGCTTTGACATAGAGATGGAAAACAGAGATCCCACTCGAGTTTTGTTGTTAAATTATGCAAAATCCCGGCTTAAAAGAACCGAAAATTGCATCTGAACATTGCTAATGTGATTCCTTTATAATTCAAACTACAAAAGCATTTATCTTATTGGATGTTCAATGACATTTTTTGAAACTGATAAGATGCACCATAAAAGTGTCCCAGCGAAGCAAGGCCTCAATATTTCAATCTGAATGTCTAACAGCGAGCTGATTTCCATGCGCACGCACATTTTTTTCTTTCATGTAAATGCATGAGGTAGTTCTGTATGCAGTAAATGTTTATTCATCATCTTTAAATTCAACTTTAAAGCGCACAAGTCCCATAGTTCATGACATTATTATATCCATATGATACATAACTTTGGTTAGGTAAGAACCATATGTACAAGTGAAACCTCTTCAGGGATGATAAACATGCATTTATGCATTTTACAGTTTATCCAGCTGGTTTACACAGAATGTCGAGTTTGTTGAATTAATGTCAAACTGCCTTAACTAGCAGGACAGACAAACTCAACACATGGAAATCACGATTTAGACACTTCAGTGGATAGTGACAAAACACCTTATTCAATTTAGATGTTTTGATTCTTTTTGCCGTCTCCTTCCACAATATTACATCCTTCTCTGATTTACACGTTCTGCGATTTGCAAAGGCTGCCTGTTCCCACTTTAAGTCATGGGGGTCCGTTAGTCTGCCCCAGCATGCACAAAGTGAACAGCAGGAAAAACATTTTTTAAATCAAAAGGCAACACATTTACACTTACGGACACTTTGAGAGATTCATGTTGACCTGAGCTGCATGTGCTTGGATGGTGGGAGGAAACCACAGCAGCCGGAGGAAACCCACACAAACAGGAGGAAAACCTGCCTCCAAACAAGAAGGAGCAGGGCCACGATTCAAACCCACAAACATCTTGCTGTGAGGCTACAGTGCTAACTGCTGAGCCAAAATACCACCCTCGTTAGAACACTTATAGCCTAAGTGTGTCTCCAGTGTGCATACAGGTAGGTGGTAGCACTGCACTGAAGAGCCTTGCCAATGTATAAAATAACCATAAAAATGTTTGCATTGATTATCATTTAAATGAATACATGTAAAGCCTATATGCATAAGTTGACATACCTCTCTCTGATTAAGCCTTGTTAGTAAAGTGAAGGACAAAAAGGGCAAGTGTAGCCGACTGTTAAACATCAAGCTGTGTGATCGGTGGCTATAATTCGGTCATTTTTATCACAAGTCACACACATGGGGTTGCCAATTTTACGCCACCTTTCGTCCGGTGCACGGTGCCACAGCGGTGTGGTTATGGTGTTGTGTGAATATACAGTGTATATTCATATTCTTATTCAATTGGAAAGGCAAAAATATGTGTGTATTCCATTTAGTTTATAGCTTTACCAAAGCTGTATCATTATGTAAGCTTGTGAATAAACCTCAAAATAAATGATCAAAGAAATCATAATTTGGTCCTTAGCAGCAGAACAACACCAAAAGAAAAATTCTAATCCAAAATAGAAAAAGAGGAGCATGACTCAACAAGTCTACTTGGATCTTTTTAGCTGCTTTTTCACTGATTCAAGCAGTCCTTTAACCTTTTGTTGTCTTTCCGTTTTTGATGATTTATCCATATTTGCATATGCCAAACCAACTGAACAACACCAGACATTAGAGAAGCTTTATTTTTGCAGGAATTTGCACATTTACACTATAAGTACAACAGATTGTGCATTAAGGGGCCTGTGATTGGACGGGTGTTCTGGTAGCTCAATTCAGTAACAAGCAGTAACCAGCAGGTCTTGGACATCTCAACTTTATTATATTATATATATTATAGTATTCACTCCGCCAGCTAGATAATGGTTTTGATTGATTGTCACATCTGAATGATAATGCCTTTTGCATGTTAATCAGTTTGCTGTAATGAAGTAGAAACAAGAATAGCACATGCATGTATAAAAGAAAATAGATTACCCACATTTTTTTGGCACTGGTTTCATGAACTGATTGCCTACTGTAGATTTGTTAGAAATGAGGATAACCAATCAGTGTAGAACCTCACCTTAAGATCTAAGGGCACAGCCTCTCATTATCTGTGCTATATACCAACAGGATGAAACTAGATTAATCAGGAATACCCTTCTCTTCACTACTTCCTTTATTTATTTCCCCCACAAAACATCCTGTCTGACCTGCTTCCTCTCACCCCATTAAGATGGTTGCAGCTCATCGTGCATTTCTTGTATCTTCTGACTTTTAATGCATTCGGATAGGGTTAGAAAGGTAATAAAACATTGGTCACGGAAGTAAAAAAGGAAACATGTTGCTGTGCCAACCACACACGGGATTTTGAGTAGAGGGGGAAAAACTACTTTAGTCAGATCAAAGAGTTGGAACAGGTAGCAGTTGCTATAGCGGCAACATTGCCTCAAACAAAAGAGCTATTATGTGTTGGCTTCTCTTATTCTCTCAGCAGATTTATATCACTTCCAAATTCGTTATTAATACAATAATATATATATAATTTACTTACTTTCTCTGCTTTATCCTAGTTGAAATCCCAGAGAACACTTGATAGTTTTGGGTAAGAATTAAAAACTACCAACGCCTAAACCTGTAAATAAGAGTGCTCATGTTTAGCTGGATGAAGAGCAAATGGAACCACTAACACAACTGGTGGGCATTTATTTTTGCTGAGGGAATTGTTGAGGTGACATTTTGGTCACTTCGGGTATGTGATTATTATGGGAAACACAGGATGGAGAAGTTCCATGGTGTACATGTGGATCTGTGATCATGCCGTGCTAATGTGTATAGGCATTAGTGTCGCCTCTGAAATGTAAATATTTGCCCGTGTATCAGGTTTGGCCATTTTTAATTTCAGACATACCCAGTTACTTCTCTCCAGAGTCCTCCCATCATCTCTGCCTCCCTGTTTCCTTTGTGACTCAGAAACTGATGTTTACCTACCATCATGTTGACTGACAAAACTGTTATGACGCATGTCAAAATATTGGGACAGAGGAAACATGGAAGTAACTTTTCAGTAAGTATCTTCACAATGCCCTTCACCACATGAAAGCTGCCTGACCTACATACTGTATATGCTGTGTTTTAAAGTGACATTTATGTAACAATAAGATCCATAGCCCCCAAACAATTTTTTCTGAATAGTATGTTTTTGAATAGCCACATTTCAAAGATTTATTTAAAACACATGTACATTAGTGTATAGGTTTAATCTTAAACTCCTACATACAGCTGTTTTTGCCACTGTAATATATCGTGCAAAATACCAAAAAAGACTGGTGTTAAAATCTGTTGCCTTCTGCTCTTTAAGCTTACCACATGAGCCACTTAATTTGTAATCGGCACAGATAATAATGATTTGTCATTATAGGATCAATTTTCAAAAAGATCTCCACACATTTCTTCTTTCTGTAATAACTTTTCTTCCAATCATTAGAGCTCTACTTCCCGGTAGAAGATGAGAGGTTGTGTGGGAGGAGAGAAACAGAGCCTAGAAAAGACCGACTGAATGCATGCATGCTCTGTGGTGTCAATATAGTCAGCCTCCTCATGCAACCGTTCACTAGAGGTAGAATGAAGCTATTTCAAATAAGCTCCTGTTACCTGTACTCAGGGTTCACTAACCCCTGCAGCCAATAACTGGCTCAGAAACCCTTAAGCCTTTGGTTGGTTCAGAGACCTTTCAGTAGCACTGCCTCACCTCTCTTTCTTCCTGCCACATAGATGTGGGTGTTCCGAGGCAAAAAAAAAAAAAGTTCAAGAGGCAGAAATAATCTCATTTCTTGAAGTAAATCACAACGGATGAAGATAAAGAACCATTGTTCTGTCTGAGTTCTGTTGGGCATACCGCTCCTTGGATGGGGATCATAAGGCTTTAATGCCATTATCTCTCTGCAAAAGGTAATGACATCCAAATGATTATTTTGCCGCCACATTGCACAAACACAGGATTCAACCATTGAAAGAATCCTCATGAAATCATTCGAATCGTATTACAACAATAGTGCAGACAACAGGGCAGCAAGGGAAATTGTAAGAAAATGACTCTATATGTCATGGCATAGCCATTCTGCGTCTGCAACCATGAACAGGAGCAAATTCACCGGTGAAGTCTTTATACCTGCTTAGCTAACAGATGGGCCTATTCCTGCCAGTGACAAATATCTTTTAGATCACTCCTTGTATTGCTCTCAACCATGTTATCAAGCCTTATTATTTTTCCTCCAGACCCTGTATCTTTTGATTCGCCTTTCAGCAGGCCCACAGCAATGTCTGTTCTTTCTTTTAAACTAAGCAGTTTGCAGCAAGTCGGCTTTACATGAAGTTTGTCCAACACAAAAATACTGCAGTTGGGCACCTTGTGTTCTCACCTTTAAATCCACAGCTCCTAGCAAGCACCCAGTTTCACCTAGCACTGTGAAAGAAAAGAACCAACGTCTGACAGATACTTTTGCTGCTCAGTGGGTAGTGAATTTGCAAGAACTAGTCTGGTCTTGTATCAGATAAATATCAGGATAAAAACCACATTGTTTTTGCACAGATGTTAATTATACTGGACTGATAGCAGCACACAATAACTTTGGTGTCGATAATCGTATTTACACTTGTCATTGCGGGTGTCTCGTCTCCACATTAAATCCTGACAGGATTGAATGCATTTCATTGCAGGCCGTCTAAGCCTTCTCGAGCAAAATGCAAATTAGCGCAAGAACCGCTCCAGTCCAGACGGTTGTGGTAATGCACCTGAAGCTGTTTGGTAACATCAGAAGACGAGTAACGTGTGCACTTTCATCTCCCTGACTTACTACTTAATGCACATTATTGCTATGTTGCCACAACCTAATGAAAGGGAATGCAAGGAGAGATATACAATTACTTTTGAAGCTTCAGTCAGAGGTTGGAGCACAAACCTGCAGCACAAAACTACATTTAAAGCCAAAAACAACATTAGAAGAACACAGATTGGTTGGACTGCGATGACTGAGATTTTTTCACTTAGGAGGTAGAGAGTGGCTGAATGTGTTTTTCCTTCACAAGAGGGCTCATGAAAATTGTCCAATTGTTTATTCAAAGGTGTCACCATTACCTTTGGTCAGGGGCCTGTTTCCAGTCAGCCGAGGCCAAACAACCCTTTGAGTTGAAAATAAAATATCGCTTTTATTCCCAGGATATTTTTCAAAGAATCAAGCTTTTAATTTGAATGTCATTTTTTAGAATTGCAAATCATATTCACAAGCCTCTTCTAAAATACTGCTACTGTAGATTAAATGTAAATAGATTTCACTTATTAAAGATACTTTACATATATAGTACCAGTGAAAACTTTCCCATTCAAGTGAATGGCCGAAACTTTTGACTGGTACTGTATATTTAACAAGTTAAATATCCTTAGGTATCTTTAATCGGGGTATTTTTTTTGCAAATACTAGTCATTGACTATCACTGCTTCTTCACTCATTCAGTTAATATAAAACATTTTAAAATGTATCTGATGTGTTAGATGCGTCATTCCTACAAATTATTAAGAAGATTCTGTACATTAATAAATATTAATTGTTTATAGATCTTATTTATTCGGAAATGTACCACTCTGGGTCAGTTTTGATGAGATTACAAAGGTTGTCAATATGTTTCCAGCATTACAGGAGAGTTGCAGTCAACAACTCTCTTGGCTAGCAGGCAAATAAGAAGATGGAGAAAACGCAATCTGGTTCAACATTTCTGGAGATGTATATGTGTATATATATGTGCGGAGAATTAAAGAGTCTGTTGTCTGCCAATTTGGACTAGGAATAGTCTAGATGAAGGACTGGATGAGTGGCGATGCCTGTATAGTAGTCCACACGCAAGGAGGGACGAAAAATCTACACATTTTTAGATATTGAGCCACTATGTGTTAGTTTGTTGTCTGTGGGAGCTTTGACAGCTCTGCAGTGAACCCTTTAAACTCTGCAGATGTCCTCATTAAAATGCCAATTTCCCGTAAACAGGAGATTCATGCTTCACGGTACACACAAGGTCACAGAAATCAACAGAGTTATATGGATTTAGAGTATAAGTGTGTGTACCGATGGTTCAGTGGGAAAGACTTTAAACAAGCAAGAGTGCTAATCTTGGGGCACAAATGGGCAAATTCTGATTAGGGACAGTGTCATATATGTCCTACATAGTTAGTATGTGAGTTGTGGCAATATAACCTCAGTCTTAACACTCACATCTGACTTCATTCACCTCTCTCTCTCCTGTTAGTGGAAGGACGTAATGGAGGCGTTTTGTTTTGGGACAGTGGCAAGGCAAGGCCATTTTATTTATAAAGCACGTTTCATAGATAGAGCAAGAGGCAAGGCGCTGTATAGAGAACTTAAAACAACACAATGTGTTGCTTCAATGCAAGTGACATAATACATTATATTTTTCTGGATGAGCCTCTTGGGTGTGTGTCTTATTTTTAAAAAAATGGGAGCATTATATCAGAAGTGAACATTAAGGCTTGCAATATAAATGTAGCCATTATTGCCGGGATCGTAATGCCAAACAATTTACTTTTAGACGGTATATCATCAAGTTTGCTGCTTTAGTGTGTGTCTCATTAAGGAAATTGAATATAGAAGCAAGCAGGGTGAAAAGGAGAGACAAAGAAATAGCCATACAATATTCTAGATTTGTTCCCAATGACAACTGACAAATAGACCACCTTTCCATTTGCTGGGTTGAGTCTCTCTGAGATTCATGACTGGGCATTTTTACAGAACTCTGTAGGTGCCTGGGCATGAAACCCACATATCTTTCTTTCTTTCTTTCGTCTGTATTTCTTTCAGTGAAATCTGAAATCTCTCAGTGTGTCTAGTGCACATAGTTAAAAAACTAATCACTCTTCTCAACTGACATGTTGTGTCGTGACAGCATGGCTGCCAACTGCCAGACCTGTCAATGAACATGCCACCAAGGGTTAAGACATCTCCAAGACAGCATTACTGAGAGGAGACGGGAGCACACAGCTCACACACAGCAAGGTGCTGCGGGGTCCACACATATCTGTCAGGGAACCCATCTTAATCCTGATGGTTGCACACTTGATGGCTTGTTTTTGTGCCTGTGTGCTGCAGTGTTGTGCACACTAACCAGGACTGCTTTTCAAGAATCAACATCAGCTTTGACATCAATAGATAATAATAAGCATGGAGGTTAGTCTGCTAGAGCGACAACAAAAACCCATGAGATATTCCAGAGAATAGCCCCTTTGAGTGTGTTCTGACTGTTTATGTCATGGTGTCCTATCTACAGTTATTTACAGTTACTATCTGGCTATTAAATGCCAAGCAGCCATAATAATTATGAGAAATACACTCTGTACCATGTGAACATGGGCATTGAAAATCTCCGACCAATTAAAGGCGACCAGAGGTTAAGAAGACTGGTCAAGAAATTATGCTAATATCATAACTTGGATTAAATGTCAAACTATAACAATAACCTTCAGCAAATTACTTGTTAGGTTTTGACAAGAGGGGCTGACACTCTGGAGCGAGGACATAGACTCTGGCCTTTTAATTTGATAGAGAGGGATGGTGGGGTACGGGAACAGGCCAGAGCGCCGGTGATTTCTTTTTTTTTCACCTGCCCTGGACTCTGAGGTCCCACCATCATGGCCACCCAAATTAATGTTGATTTCACAACAATTATAACCCAGTGGCTGTGACCCCGTTTACTATAGACAATGGATGACCAGCGTAAAATGATATTCTAATTTTTTTCCAAAACAAATTGTTGTTTCAAAGTAGTTTTTTTTACAGTGAAAGAAATATAGTAGTCGGTGTCTTGAAATTTCCTTACAGAAAGATGTGTGCTTTTCTACAATCTGTTATGTCTTTATATTTGCGGTGTAGAGGGCCAGATCAATAGTGTGATCAAACTGCAGTTCCACAATCTTTTCCTCTACAGTACGTAATTTCTCTTGCAATCTCTGCTCCCTCTCTGTTAGACCTTACTAATACAAGATACATCTGTAAACTGCTTCCATCCCGTCCCATATTTGTGCCTACACATGTCTGGCAACAACATCACCTAGCACTCCATGTCAGTGGTCACTTCAGCAGATGCTCACAACACTTAAATAATACAATAACATGGAGCCAAGCCAGGATTCCTCTGCATCAAAGCATAACCTAGTTTAGTGATTCCCTCCTGTCATGTAGGTCAGGCCTCATGCAAAAATGATTCTCTCTCATTTCTTGTCCATCTGAAATTGGGGCTAATACGAGAGGAATAAAAAAGCCACAATAGAAATTAATGGGAGCTCATGAATAGGTAGCTTGCCTTCAACTACTAATGAGAAGAAAGTCAGTTTTACTAAGCAGATTGCAGTAACCCAAAATCCATGGAGGAGTTACTTTTGACAACTAACTTGCCTATTTTACATTATTTATCCCTTCAGAGGGTACGTTTACTCCCAATAACCTATTTTAACTTGCACTGTTCAAGACCTGGATGTCTTGTTTCTTGTTTTTCCACTCAGTATTCATATCAAAAACCTTTAGCCTCCCAGTGGATACCGCAGTGTAAGTAAAAAGTAATTCGTTCCTTGTGTCTGACTCTCCTCAGACAGAGGACAAAAATTCCTTCCATTATGGCACATGTGCAACTCTCCAAGTCACCATATGTATGTGTATTTGTATACTTAGGGGTATTTCATTTCAGCACAGATGCTCAGCTGGTTCTGGACATATTGGATAAGTAATCAAAAAGCATAAATATGTGATGAGACCCTTACTCTTACCGCCCTTGTTTTTATTGAGATTCTTGTTCTTACATGAAAATATTATATATTTTTATTATTTTCATGCACAATGTCTACTTACTATTTGCAAAAAGGATGTGAGGAGTTATTCATTTTCATTTGATTTGCTAAATCATTTTAGTTTTTTCATTTTTTTGTTATTTAAACTTTAATAATGAATTTCTAAATTCAAACTGTTTCTAGCGCATTTTATAATATGGATTTCCACACAATAAACACTCTCAAGTTATTTGGAAGTTTTTAAGGCTAAATGTTCCACTGAGAAAC
>JAVQJL010082617.1:0-22294 GCA_036024295.1 Nannoperca obscura | reverse complement strand
GCAGTCAGGTCGAGACCCCGATGAGGATGACGAGCATGCAGATGAGCTTCCCTGAGATGGTTTCTGACAGTTTGTGCAGAAATTCTTTGGTTATGCAAACCGATTGTTGCAGCAGCTGTCAGGGTGGCTGGTCTCAGAAGATTTTGGAGGTGAAGATGCTGGATGTGGAGGTCCTGGGCTGGTGTGGTCTGTGGTTGTGAGGCCGGTTGGATGTACTGCCAAATTCTCTGAAACGCCTTTGGAGATGGCTTATGGTAGAGAAATGAACATTCACTTCACGGGCAACAGCTCTGGTGGACATTCCTGCAGTCAGCATGCCATTTGCATGCACACTCAAAACCTGCGACATCTGTGGCATCGTGCTGTGTGATAAAACTGCACATTTTAGAGTGACCTTTTATTGTGGCCAGCCTAAGGCACACCTGTACAATAATCATGCTGTCCAATCAGCATCTTGATATGCCACACCCGTGAGGTCGATGGATCATCTCGGCAAAGGTGAAGTTCTCACTAACACAAATTTAGACAATTTAGTGAACAATATTTGAAAGAAATAGGCCTTTTGTGTTCATAGAAAAAGTTTTAGCTTTTTGAGTTCAGCTCATGTAAAATTGGAGCAAAAACAAAAGTGTTGCGTTTAGATTTTTGTTCAGTGTAGGTGTAAATTTTAAAGATGCATGCACAACGTCATATTTTTGTATCCGTCCTCTCATATTCCCCCTCCATTCTTAGGCTGTGTTCACGTCAAATCAGGCGTTGCGGCGTTTAGCACAGGGTTGTGTGGCGTGTGGGAGTGTCACTAAAAGGGTATTTGCCCAAACATATGTAGTAGAGTCAGGTCTGAGATTCTTCTTGATATGGAATCATAAATAATCTACAAAATGAAGGCTAACAGCTGTGTACTCTTGTGTGTTCGAAAAAGTTATGAAGCAAACACATTCAGCATCTAAACTTCTTGAAGCCCTAAACTCTCTGACAACACTTTCCAGTCAGACATAAATAAAAAAAAAAAAAAACATTGCCTTGTTGCTTAAGTTCTGTTTGCTTCTTAATCTCCTGGTACCTCATTCTCCCACAACTTCACAGCGCACTGCACCGGGGCGAGTGCTGTACGCGCAGAGGAGCATGAAATAGCCGAGCTCTCTACTCTGAGAGCGCAACACACACTCCTTCCCGCTGTCCAACTCAGACAAGGCATGCATTACCCTCCAGTGCTCTACAGATGCTCGCTGTGTCTTGGCATACACAACGTCACGAACTCATAGGCTCAGACACACACTCAGCTACACACGTACATGAATAGCCTAAGGGTGAATTTCCTCTTTCAGAGCTTTGTGATCAACTGAAAGGAGCACGATAAGATGCTGCAGCTTTGTTGCAGTACACAGACAGATGGTGGAAGTGGCAGAAGAGTGAAAACATAAAAATAAATTGTTAAAAGACATGTAGGTTGTAGAGAAAACCCTGATGAACATTGAAATTTGATTGACATGCATTTTTAAAGTTTATATTTTAACCAGCACAAATAAGACTTCTTTTTCAGACAAATTGATACATGACGAGTCCAGTATGAACATATCTCAGTATGGTAATAAATGACATGTTTCCATTTTGTTGAGATAGGTTTTCTGAATGGACTTTATTTCATTACATTCTATATCATACTTGAGATGAATTGGTTACAGTTCAACAAGGTATAGGAGTGATTTAACTTTCGTTTGAATAATATCACTACATCAGTTGATTGTGATGGGTAACATTTCAGACCTGATTTCAAATAACAGCATTAAAGAGGCACAGCAGATGCAACAGGTGCATTCCATCCAATGAGATGGCTTGTAAACTGGATGTCAAACGAAGATATACATTTATTGATGATGTTGGTCTTTTGTTGGGACAATAAGAAAGTTAGTGACTATTTCGTGACGTGTCCTTTAATACATCAGTGTTAACATGTAGTATAGTAAATGAAGGTGAAGCATACAGTACTGCTTGTGTAAAGCTGAGACATGAAATCTTTGCTGGTCAAATTACAGTGGGTGTAGTGAGTCTGATCCTTTGACCCTGAGGAATTCAAACTTGGTTTTGGTAGAATTTGGGGTCGCCCAGTGTTCCAGTGAATGCAGGAGCAGATACGTTGTATTCACTGGTGCAAAGTAAGTACATTGTCTCAAGTACTGCATGTAGGTACAGTACCTGAGTACAGTACTTATATTTTACTTGAGTATTGCCATTTTATGTTACTTTCTACTTTTTTCTACTCCACTACATTTCAGAGGGAGAACCTGTACATTTTACTCTTCTACATTTATTGAAAGGTTACTTCTCAGATTAAGATTTTAAATCAAATCATATGCTTAATTTGTAAAATACAATGCATTGTTCAAGATGAAAACAGCTGTTTACCTTTCAAATTTCACACAAAAGCAAAGATTAGAGAACTCTGAATATGAATTAACATTTGTGTTGCAGAACTTTTGGCCAAAAGGCAGAAATTGTATGGTTTTTGAACGTCACCAGTTTATTTATTATAAGGCTTATGAGACACTCACTGAATGGGCTGTTGTGTACTGCTGCTGTAATAATCTCAAGTATATAATAAGCATAATCTTAAAAGTCCACTAAATGAAACATAATATTCTTATTCTGCTACTCAAAGGCCCTCAAAGTTTTTAAAACTCTTTTTCCCTTCGTTAAGTAGCTGCTTTTTAGCAAGTAAGTCACATGTCCTTATATGTCCTTACAGAGATTATAATGCATATGTTACAACCAATGGGCCAGTGCAATTAAAAAACAAACAAGCAAAGGACAGCAGATAAAACGGTGAGAAGATTTACGTTACTGACCTTCTACAGTGTGACCCAACACCCCTTACCCTTTCCGTGCCCCCCTCAACATCCCTCTATCCCTCCATCCCTCCCTTCTTGCCCCTCTCCCTCAGCTATAAATCACCTTGCTCATTCATTAGGCCTGTGTCAGTGCCGAAACGCCCACCGGGGCTGAAGGAAGAAGGCCGGCGGCCTGAGAGGAGAGAAAAGAGACAGAGACAGAAAAGGAAGGGTGAAAGGGGGAGATGGCAGCCATTTAAAGCTCTGTTCCCTCATTCCAAAATGCAACATACCAATTTCCATGTTAATTTGCCCTGTGACAGCAGAGATGGATGTTCGTGACTTTTTGGCTGATGTGATGCATACATAGAGAAGCTAAAATGAAGCCATTATGTAGGCAGCAGGGTCAGTGGACGGAGAAGGTAAATGATTTAGTGGCTTGCAGGGTAACAAAACATTCAACATTTAAGTGCTGTTATAAAATAATCAATGTTTCAACCTTTTATTTTGTATTAAGATATTTTTAAAGATCTTATTGTTCAACAGACAGTTTACTATGCAAACAAGAGCGAGAGACACATCAGCATGTTGACTGGCAGCAAGGCACCTCAGTGTCTTCTAACACAGCTGATGTACTGGCATGTTTTATAGCCACATAAACTCATCTTGAGAACGCCGCATTACCCCACTTTGTGTGGAAAGAAAAGTCCCAACGAGGTGAAAACTATATTGTTTTAAAGTATTTTGTATAAAGTTAAAGCCACTTTCTCATAGTCCTTCATCATTCATAGCATTCAGCCATCTCCAAAGTAAGTGATTTGGAATGTTTGAGACAAACTGAAGGATTAAGTGATTCTTCATAGGCTGAAAAAAATTCCCAAAGCCTACTTCTAAAAATGAATTGATTAATAAATTACCTGAAGATTATTATTGTCACAAATGCTGTTTTTCTTGCTTGTGAAAAATTGACATTTTGGATAAATGTGGTTTTCACAGGGCAGTTGCTAAAACAAAATGTTAAATGAACAGGGATATATGGATAAATCTGGTGTCCATACTTAGTGGGCAGGTCCAGCAGCAGTCTCCCAGTAAAAGACACTTGCATGTGTGTGTGTATGTGTGTTGAAGCAGTCAACTGGCCAACAGGGCCAGTTGAAACAGATCATGGGTGCCATTGATTTCCAGTTAATTGAATGATTACCACTTTAGCATGCAACACCACAGCCAGCCACTGCTGTCGATCAATGTGAGAGTGCCCTGCCACCTGAACTGCTGCCTGCCTGATAGCAGGAATTAGTTAATCAGCAGAAATGGAGAGTCCAGTTCCTGCAGTCACACTAACTGGAGTGGTGCTGCTTGTATTAGGTGCTGCTGTAGTGTGTAATATTTCAGGAAAGTTATCAAATCAATATGCTATGAATGTGCTGTGCACACTTCCTTTTGCAAATATATATTTGGCTAACTGCTTTGCCAATATTATATAATATATATTATTATCTATTTTCTCATCATGTTATATTCTATTTGTGCTTTTATTCCCTTTAGAATCATATTACATTTGAGGCTGCAAAACTAACCTCATTTCCCCGCAGATCAATAAAGTTCCATCGTATTGTGTAAATAGTAATGTCTATAAAGTAAATGGATGGAAATGACTGGTGAATGGCTGGGGGTTTGAACTGTGACAACCTGAGGATGGAAACATTATCCTGTAAAACTGCTAAATGATTTGACACAGACATGTTGCACATACACGTTGTATAAAGATGGTCTAGTTTCATGCCCAGGGTCATATCACCCCTATCACTCACTCACACAACACCGGACATATTTTTATGTTTGGTCTTAGAATAGTGATTATGCATTTGGTAAAATAACAGAGTACAGGAAAGGCATGCAATACATGTGAATGTGTCCGTGTGTGTATGCAGGGTGTGTATGATCTCAGGCCATGTCTAATATGGGTCATTGGTTTGCTAACATGCTATATAAAGCTGGGATTTTGGCATAGACCAAAGTCTGTGATGCACAAATCCCAAGGGCAGTGTGTGTGTGTGTGTGTGTGTGTGTGTGTGTGTGTGTGCATATGAACTAATAAGACAAGCAGACATACAGTAGTGCTTGATTCATTACTATGCAAGCCTCATAGTGTGTGGTCTCATCTATCAGTCAGTGTGTTGTGCTGCTCAGTGGAGCTGGGAGCTTCTTGTAGAAACATATGGCCTTTAGTGAAGGAGACAGATGAAGGATAATCCCTTTGGCAGTCCAGTACACACATGTACACACACACACACAAATAATCCAGTACTTGCTGCATTGCATATAGATTGTAAATGTGACACGATAGTTACAGTTTAAAGCGTTATTGTGGTGGTAGAAAGCCTGTAATAATGCGTGTTACTTGTGTCTTAGACTTTACTTCCAGTGCAGGTCTGCTCGACTTTCTGACAAAGAGAAAAGCTCTAATTTAATTCTTTCATTATTTTGCAGAGGAGCAAAACGTGCTCCTGCTTTGAAAAGAAAAAATAAATGACCCCTATACCTGCTTTTATTTTTTCCAACTCTGTTAATTATGGACTGGTTTTGTTTACTGCACAAATAAGCTCTGATCCTAGCATGGCTGCTCCTATGCAGCTTATAAATGAAAACAGGCAGCAAATCACTTCTTAGCTCAACATTCCCAGTCATTTGACCCTAGTAACCCAGATACAAGACACGGATTACTTTGAAAAAGGGTGTGTTGCGCGTTGCAGCTGCGTGACAAACACTCATCCTGAACACAAAGTCGTTGAGGAAATCACATTAGATTTACTGTAAGAATATCTGCTGGGCCTCACAGCTTTTCCTTCTTAACACTCATAACTCCAGCACGCGTTGGCTGAAACATCAAGTCAGAAGTGTGTGTAGATAATCTGCTTTAAACAGGGACAGACAACATGAAATCTGGAACACAGAGGAAACTGAATTAAAAATCACACTTTTCCTGTTTCTGTATAAACACAAATATAGATAAAGTTTTAATTATTCTCTCCAATGGGTTTGTAATTAGAAGCCATTATCAGGTAGAGCAGCATTGTTTGCCTTGGTTAGTCAAGCCAAACAGATGAGTTCTAAACATCACCTTCCTGCTCTACATAGCCATTAAGAACAGCAGGGGCCCATTCAAATCCCGCCCACAGGCCACAGAGGGACACTGTGATACACAGACTCACATGGCAAACTGTAACAGTGAAGCACTCAAATTTGTACGGTGGATTTTTCAAGATAAAATGTACTCCCACTGTCATTTGCAAGCTTATATTAATGTGTTATTTATTATTTGGGACAATCAAAGACATCAAGTGGGGAGGTTTTATTACTGCCAATGTCACAAGTGGAAATAATTTCAGCTTCAGTCAAACATTTGCTGCGTACAAACAATGTAACATGACAGGAGCTTTTCTTTAATAGCTCAGCTACGAGACATTCTAAATGTGAAGTCATTACAAAATGTAATGCTTGATTTCATCAATACAAAGATTTGATTCCAAACTATTAAAATGATCTGGAAAGAATTTTGCACAAAATAAAATGCTAATTCTTACAAAACATAAAACTTTGATTCTACTATCATTAGTGAATTCATATGTAAAAAATTAACAGGCATGCAAAGACTAAGCTATGCATACCATACTTTTCATTAAGTGCTTACTAAATTCAAGTTATTTAAAGGTAAAGACTCAAGTTAGTTCAATTAAATGTGTCAAAAATTACTTTTTCTACTTTCACTATTCTGAACTACAAAATGTTTTGTCTAATGCAAGCTTTGTGCAACATTAAAAAGATAGACAGGGTGTATAAAATATAAAATAAACCCCAGAATGTGAAAGAAATCACCTAAATAAACAGGAAGACAGAAAATGATTTGGAATGTGTTTAAAAATCTTTAAATAACATTTGTTGAATATCCTGCATATATACACTTGATCATTAACCGGTCTGTACAAAATCACTATGCTATGTTCTATTAAGTCCTGCAACTAACAACTGTGAGGAAAACTGTATTTCTTCTGTCTAATGACTGCGTTCTCAGTGTCTCGCATCCTGTCTGCATGCTTTTCTGGCCTTTTCAAAACACACCAGGTGAGAACATCCCAAGGGAAGTATCTCATTATCCTATTCTCTAATGAGAGGAAAGGATACAGAGAGGGAGAGAGAAAAAATGGTGAAACTCAAGGGAAGTCATTTGAAGGATGCAAAATCGTAGCCAGACTGCCCTGAGGTGACTAAACTATTACAGACCAACAGCAGATGTGTATCTATTATATTTCTAATCCAGATATTCATCTATTCTTTACTAAGAAATAACTATATGTGAAACCCTGAATTATTTAGACCTCAAAATAGTTTCCCGCACTCTCAAAAAGGAAATCAATAACTGTTGCAGTGTCGTGCCCATCCCTCTTCTTGGAGCCTTCCATTGCCATGAGATGTTTCTGAAATTCTCAAGATTCAGGAGTATCTTTCACTCTCCTGGCAGATTCCATAAGTGTCGAGGGGTCTGGTGTTTCTGCTGGGATAGTGTGCTCTGTATTGAGCCGCCATTTCCTCCACCCAGGCCGTGCTCCAGTCCCACCTAGGAACAGGCTCCAGCTCCCCGAACGAGTCGCCTTCTGCACGGAATGATGGATACAAGGCGCTCAGGGGGGAGGCTGGCGGAGAGAAGTCTGAACACAGAAGAAGACGACATGTTGTCATGCATTTCAGTATTGAGTGGAGGGATTATATTAAAAACAGAAACCTTTTTGCCTTCGGAGAAGGTAACAGAATAAACATTTAAGAGCTCTGAGAGGCACCTTTCATGCTGATTCTCGGGGGAAAACACATTTAGAAAGTTCTTTGAAGCAGCTGTCTGTTACTGAATATCAGCTATGTTCTGGATTCTAAAGCTACTGGTACATTTCAAATAGCTCAGAACGTGTAGCTGTCTGGGAATAATAATTTATTCTTAACTAAAGGGTTCAGGCTGTAGAGGCTCTGCCAATTATCGTGAGAGTGTGTCCCAATCTGAAACCAGCCTGTTCCTGCTGCTCCACTCCATGTGATCAGTCCACACTGGTTTTAAGCTAGGTCTTTACATAAGCACACTTAACCTCAGGGTGGATGGTTAACAGATATAAATCAGATCTTTTGTCTTGGTAAATGTCAAACTGAATATTTTCTTGAAGGTTCCCTTGCTGACGTGTATTTAAAAAGAATATTGAGACACTATTTTGGATATACCTTGCACACAAATTTTGTCATCAAGGCCCACTTCACATGTATGGATGAATGACGTCATTCCTGATTCTCCAAATCTTAAAGACCACAGCTCTAGGCCGGCAAGTAAGGAGGTTAGTGTAGCTTCATCTGATCAGGGGCTTTGGACTCATATTATTAATCAGCCATTGTAAAACTTCATCATCAAATGATAAATGGACTTCACTTATTTAGAGCTTATATAACAGTTCCCAAAGCACTTTACAGACTGGTGCATGCAAGGTGCTGGCCTTGATCGGGATCTTAGGGTTCAGTTTCTTGCCCAAGGACACACATGGACAGGAGCTGGGGACTAATGGAAGACCTGCTCTACCTCCTGAGCCTACTGCAGAAGAACACACTTGTTTCTTTCTACGATGCACTGCTGTATGTGTGAAAAATAGCCAAGGCAGAAAACAGCCAAAAGTGAGTTTGGCAAATGGAATAAAGCTGAATGGCGCCTGCAGAGGGAGAGCAGAGTGACTGATGGAGTGGCCCAGGAGGGAAGGATGACTCATCTGGAGGTTCAATTTGCTGAAAGGTCCTAAGTAATTGCCTGGTGCCACCTTAGATATTAGACTTATTGTCTTTGTGTCTTACACTAACACTCAGACATGTATGTGCACACACACACACACATGCCAGAGAGGTGTATATACAATCTTTATTTTCTACAGTGATTTAGAATCTTCATCATCAGTATGATAAGAACACTAACTTGTGTCATGAGTTTCATGGTTCTGTTTGACAGATATCCTGCGTGTCACCAGCTGGAACCATTCATGGGCGAAGGGCCCCATCTAGTGGAGGAATTTGATAAACACAACAGACCAGGATCCCCTGAGGACCTTCATTAAACATGCCATTAGCCATTTTTGTGTTCTTGTTTTAGATTCAAATAACACAGTGGTGGTTCCCAACCACTGCAAGTCAAATCAAAAGGTGTTTAACAGAACTGAAAAGCAGCTTAACCAAATAAAATAAATAAATAAATAAATGCTCTCCCTGGTTTCCCAGATTGAGCAGAAGCTGTCGAAGAAGTGTTGAGTATTTGCATCAGTCAGTAATCAAAGGAGGTTCCTTCTCTGCTTACCTGACAAAGAGGTTCCACTCATGGTGTCCGCTGCCACGGCCAGCAAGCGGGCAAAGTTGGCGCTGTCGTTAGTGTAGCAGCTGTCCACTGAGCTGATGAGGCTGGTGCGCGTGCTGGCCAAGTTGCCATCCATGACTGAGCTCCAGGTGTTCCACAGTGAGCTATCCCATTCACTGTAGCAGGAGGAAGGTGTGCTCTGGAGGCGCGCACGTCGCAAGCCAATTGGTGGGGCCTTGGGCTCATCGGTGGCAGGGTCATCCTCCAGCTGAGTGGAGCAGACTGGCCCACAGATGTAGCCCAGGGTGGAGGAGAAGGGGTCGGACAGGGATGGACGCTGAACAGGCAGGACACTGCTGACAGAGAGGGGTGGCACGGTCAGATGACTACATCTGCTATGAACTAAAGTGGCAGGGAAAGAACCACTGGCTGTATTAATGCCTGCACAATATTGACTGTTGTTTCTTCTACATCAAAAGATCTTTTCTACAAAAACGTGCCAGGATCTCAGCCAGAGAACTAGGACTGATTGAGTAAAAGTCAGCTGCACTGAACACCAGTCTCCCCTGTATCTTTACCTGTGTCTCTCAGGTTTGGGGCTGAGCTCCAGATACTGGGAGGCTTCCTCTGCTGTCAGTGTGCCACCCTGTTCATCATCCATTGACATGGAATATGATGATGCAGACAGGTCGCTGTAGGAGGGGCAGCGGTTGTTGTTGTTGTTGGTGGTGGGTCCTGGTTTCCCACGGTGTCCTGATGCAGCACACATTGACTGGAGAGACCCCAGGTCCACTGTTATCTTCGTAGAACGACTGGAGCTGAGGAACATGAGAGTAGTTTTTTTTCTCTTTATTATGAAAAACGCTGAGCTGCTTTCTTGCCTAAATGCATTTGTCTGTTAAATATAAAGCTAGAGCCAGCAGCAAGTTGGCTTAGCTTAACATAAAGACTGGAAACAGAGAGAGAAACAGCTAGCCTGGGCTTTGCCCAAAAATAACAAAGGCTGACTACCAGCACCTGTTTTCACACACAAAAAATGAATAAATAAATTGTGCCCAAATTATTCTTGGCGAGCAAACAATAAAGGAAGTCACTTCTCCCAGCCAAGAAATAGTCTAGCACACAGTCTCCCATAAAAGCAAAATGTTATTTTTACACTTTGATTTTTGAAATGACACAAACGAGATATAACACGTTAATTATTGAGCTTTGCAGTGCTGGAAGTGAGACTAGCTGTTTCCAGTCTTTATGCTAAGCTAAGCTAACCAGCTGCTAGATGTAGCTTCATATTTAACAGACATGAAAATGGTATCGATCTTCTCATCTACCTCTCCGCCAGAGAGCTAATAAGCTAAGCAACAAATCCAACTATTGCATTAAGCATGGAGCCTAGCGTAACATTAAGACTGGCTCTGTCCAAAGGTAATTAAGAACACGTATCAGCACCTCTAACTCACTTTCACGAAGTAACATTGACATGAACAATTATCGTTTGTTTAATTTAAATACAAACAGAAATGTAAAATTGACATGTGGTTTAACGAGGAGTTACAGGACAAACATACACAAATATAGAGTTTTGAAATCATTACTACATATCATAAGACCTTAAACTGCTTGTGACTTTCTCAATCCATATGTCACACAACACATTTCTCATTCTACATGGGAAAGTTTTCTTATTTGCTTCACTGTATAAATATGATGTGCCTTGTTTTTTCATTAGAACATTCAAATCACTGCTGTATGTGTTTTCTCTCCATTCAAATACACTCATGGAAGACAATGGAGAGCCTTTACTAAGCGGTTTCTCGTTTCCCCAATTGGTATTTACAAACAACAGACTTTAAGGTCATCTCCACTTCCTATATGAAATTCTACATTTTCCTGTGTTGGGAAACAGCCTTTCTTCCTATGTTTTTAACTCACAGATATAGATGTCTTATCTTTTTTTGTTAAGTGTGGCCCTCTCTTGGGGCTCTCAACAGGACATAAACATACAGAGGAAGGAAGTTTAGGTCATCTCTGACGCACCTCCAACATGAGGATGTATGGCAGGAAAGCCTTCTTTTTTAAACGTGGTATCCACCTTGATTATTTTTTTTTATTTTTTTTTTTTACATATCTTTATGGAGCTCCTGTTGTTTTTTCAGTTATTTTCATCTCAAAAGGAAACAGGTGACTCTAAACAGGTCTATTATGCATAAGAACTAAACTCTGCTGCACTGGATCGATATCAGGACAGCACAACTGAAGCATTTCACACAGCGCAAGTGTGTGTGAACACACAGTATGTGCTACTGTATATGAAAGTCCACATTACATGTCCTTAGGGAACAACATACATCTAAAAGTACAACTTGGTCACCTCCACAGAAGGGGACAGTCATGGCCTCATCAATTCAGCAATCTGATGTGTCTTAGTTTATTAAACTACTTCTTCATGGGACCTGCATGATGCCGCCTGAGGTTGCTAAAAAAACACTAATGCAAAGTGTGTCTCTTACCCTTCATCTGAGGTGAGGCTGTGTGTGTCCATAGCATCCTCTATGGGCATTAGTGGTGGGGGGGGCAGCATGTCCACTAACTGTAATGATGCAGAGTAATGCAGCAGGCGAGGACAGCCATCTGGACAAAAACATATACACATTACCACATACCACTTATTAGTTATTATTATTTCAAATGTGTGTAAAGGTACAAGTTCTAGCTCAACTATGAGCACCATTTTAAATGAAAAGATTACAGTGCAGTTTCTACAGTCTTTCTCCTCATTAGCGAGATAGGTTTATGGTTTATGGGCAATAACTCCAATGCACAGGTTTGGTCATACCGTGCCGGCCTGATGGTATGTGACTGAGTCTCTGTTTGTAGACACTGGATGGACAAGCCTTGTTCCTGGTTGGCACTACGGGGACGCTGTTCACTGCATGCAACTCTGGGAGGACACAAATGAGTTAACGCAATATGCTATGCTGATACATTGTCAAATATTCTAACTAAAGCTGTATTACTGTCTGCATTCAAATCACTTTACTACATGCTGAAGTAATGTACCACAGGTAGAGGTAACATGGTGTGCAGATACAAACAAAGTAGTAGAGGTATTACCGTCACATTCTCAACTATGCACCAGTATTCACCTTGCTTGCTATGGCTCTTTTCCCATGACTCCCTCAGCACACCCATCTTGGGCTGGGGGCGTATGGCCTGTTTCCATGGTAGCGCCGCATGGCTACAGAGGGGCGAGGTCTTTGCGATGGGCTGAGTGAATATCTGGATGGTCTCAGTTCCTTGCTGATGGAGCAGACCATGAGGCATTTTAGGGCAAGGTCTGGGACTGTTGAAGGTCTTAAGGCCATTGCCCATCAGGTCCACGTAAAAAGTGCCATAGACGCCATAGCTGTCGGTCACAATAGGGACAGCTGAGTCCAGGCTGCTGGGGTCCTTCTTGGATGAGACTGGGAGGCCTAATGAAACACAGAGGAATATGTTCAGACTCTCCGGAGCATATTTATGCTAATTAGGTTTACTGTCCCTATCTACACGTAGCAAATGAAATGTATGAGGCTTCATCACAAATGATGAAATACTGTAGGAAGGTACAGTCACACCTCTTGTACAGCTGGCTTGGTCCACACCAAGGAAAAAAGATTCACTCACTTTTTAATAAGCAACCACTAAAGACAACAGAGTAGGACACAAACTCAACACACCTCTGTTCAGACTTCTTTTGACTTTCTGATTGATCATGGAATATGCATAGATGTTACCATGGTCACCAAATCAACTTGGTAAACAGTCGATCACACAGATTGGCAGATTACTTTCTTAACAGTTGATGATCAGCAGATGGATTTAATAGTAGTTAAGTTTTTGAATTCGTACACAATACACATGTCTGATCATATCTACATTTCACATCACAAACAAAGACCCTTTTTCAGGTGGTTATTTGGCTTGCACCAGAGTTTGATTGGCAGATTTAATACTAGACCAAACAAACCAAACCAAACAAGTTAGGTGTTAAAGCACATTTGGAGCCTCTCATCAAGTTCTAACTCCAATTTAATATTATCATCCTCCATTGGATAGCATTTACATCAAGTTTATCATGTGTGTCAAAGCAAAGTCTTAGACCACCAATTCAGCCAGTGCCAATTTGCAATAAATACTCACTGGTGCTCCTCATCCCTGGATGTTTCTGACCATGGGCCCATAAATCCTGATAGTTCTGGCTGAAGGCAGGTCTCCAGCCTCCAGAGATCCAAGGAGAGTCTGGAGAGGCCATCCTGTAGAGGAGAGCGCATGTATGTTTTTATAATGCTTTGTCTCTAGTGAAAATACTTTTAAGTGATAATGATAACTACTTCGACAGTGCTTTACATTGGTTTTAGTAAATCTCAGATTATATTCTTACATCAAGTATCATACAACCAGATTTAGCTTTGGCAGTTTGGATTTATTCTTCTGTGTCAGAACATTCTACATTACACAACAAATCTCTTCCAATTCTCTCCACTTTACCTGTGCTTTATGATGAGATCTTCATTGGCTAGTATGTGCAAACCTAAGAAAAAAACATCAAATAAATTATATAAATTATTCAAAATGATATAGAACATCTCTTTGGTCATTTTGACAAGGAATCCTGTCCTGCAGCTAAAACTGAGATTCAATTTGAACCTTTTGATACTGAGCACATTTTAAAATAGTTAGCACTGAAACTGTCTGTATGCACACCTTTAGCTCTGCCATCTCCTGGTATCAGGTGGCCGGTCTTGCTGTGGCGTCTGAAGAGGTAGACAGCCGCAACCATCAAACCGCACCACAGGAGGGCACCGATGGTGCCAATCAACACTGGGTCCTGAAGCAGGGCCAGGACCGGAGACAGATCCCGTGTTTGGTTGTCTGACTCGCCTATTTGTGGGTCTGAGGAGCAAACAGAAACCATATGAAATCAGATATGAAGAGATGTGTTTACATTGAAAACACAGACTGCCATGTATCTGTGCATACAGATATTAACTGCTACATTTTGTGAGTGCTGTGTTGCTCACTGATGACAAATCCCCGAGGGTCACTCAGCATTCCTACTCCAGCTCCATTAACAGCTGCTATGGTGATCCAGTATTTTTTCCCAGACTTGAGAGTAGAGATATCAAAATTGTGTTGGCCACTATCCACTGTCCAGTTTTGGTACTGCTGCTCCTCAGACTCCACACACCACACCTGGAAAAACAGTTTGCACCCTTAAAACACCTAGGCTCACTGATGCTTCTTTTATCAAATGCTAAAAGAATGCAGCTCTCTGTATCCATGGTCATTCAGGACTTTGAAGAACGTACAGTGTCAGGAGCTGTTCTCCAGTGATTACCTGGTAACCCTCTATGATGCCATTGTGGGTTTCATGAGGAGGAGGCTCCCAGCTCAAAAAGATGGTGTTATTCTGCTCATGGCTCACTCTTATGGACACAGCAAGTGGAGAGGCACTCGGCACTGTATAAAGAGGGGAGAATTTACTAGTATCTTCTAGCAAAAGAAAGGACATAATAATAAAAACATAATAATCTTACATCAAATCCATTCTCACCTATCTCAGGGACTCGCAGGTGTCGGGTGTTGCTCTCCCTCCCATACAAATTGCTGCCATAGGGACGAACTTTGAACTCATACTTGTAGCCTCTCTTTAAGGGGCCCACCTGAGTCTGGAAGCTGGGCAGTGTCACTTTCTTTGCTGCCCAGTCTGAGCTGGCAGGCAGCAGAGAGCGATAGAGAACCTCAAAGCCATCGAGGTAATGAGGCTGGGCTGGGAAGGACTGGAGCTAGTCAGAGGGAAAACACAACATGGATCATGCACCTGAAATATTTCTTTGCTCGGAAACCTCTCTGAATAAGCTTGTGTGTACCTTCCATTGTACTTGGGATATATTAGACCCAGGGGCCACGATGGTGATATTTTCCAGAGCAACTCGCAGTGCTGACAGCTCTTTGTGGAGATCTTTCAGTTTAGTGCTGGCAGCCTCTGGAATGACGAGAGTATTATTCATTCATGTTTTAAAGAATGGACACACAGGACAAGATTTGTAAAAACAAAACATATATTACTCACAAAAATAGTTAAAGAAAAATATGTGCAACAGTGCAATAAAATGAAGGAAGATGGGGTATAATTAAGGTTAGCATTATTGTTCCTCAGCATGGGAACAATACCTTAATTAATTGATTTCATGCACCACCCAGTGAGCAAGCTAAGCTACCGAAATCAAAAACACCCCGATATTTACAGTATATTATCATTATGAAGAATTTACACGTCTTTTCTAATGTTTCAGTTTCACACTGCTTTCATTAAAAATCATCAAGTCAGCTCCTGTCTGACACTTTCTTTGTGAGTGTTTAATGAGACTCACAGGATGGCATTCAGACAGGAACACTTCACTTCATACTTCAGTATATGGACTTATGGGCGGTTGAGTATTACACTGAGCACTTACACAACAAAACTGTCAACAGTACAGTACATTTTGTGAACCCCTGTTTTGTCAGACATCATCTTACCTTCAACTAGCAGCTGTGCGCTGGCAGTGACCAAACCTACATCATTGGCAGCAGTGCATCTGTACTTCCCAGCATCCTGGGCTGTCACATAATGGATCTGGAGTGTCTGGTCTGGGTTTACAAGATACCTATAGACACATACAGAGGTTAGATTTCACATTTACTGTCCCTCTGATTTATTTTACAACTACTGAAACTTTGATTTACATTTATTTACAATAACAAACACCATGAAAGAAATAAGCCCTGAGGAAAGTCACTGGCAGCTCAGTGATGAGTTAAATACCTCAAATGTGTGCATGGCTATGTGAAATGGAATGATTGCCAAGGCCATTCTGAAGAACTTTTTCAACCTAATCTTTGAGAAGTTCATGACAACTTCTAGCTTAAAGCTCTTAAATGAGCTAAAAAGTTCCTTCAGCCAGTTGCTGACTGCGGTCTGAAGACCTGTGAAGATGAGTCTGCTGACTAGAAATAGCTTTTTTACACATAATTTCTGCGTTCAACAACAAAGATGCCATATATAAATTGACGGACAGGCATCAATAATGCTCAATAAGGCCTGGACTTCACCGGTGTATTCTTTCTTCTGTAACTCCATTATGTCAAAGCACAACGAACCACAAACAAACTGGTGGCTGAAATTAAATACTGCAAGTAGTCGTCCCATCAGAAATGTTCAGCGCTGCAAGCCCCACCCCAAAGTTCTTGTAGTTTTGGAAAGGACAACTGCCCCCAAGCAAGGACTTTATTGGGTAAAATAATGTCCCCGGAACTTAATTTAGACGCTGAGTTCCCCCAAAGGTTCCAAGTCCTTAAGTTTTAAAGTGCAGACAATCTATCAAACCAGAAAAGTCTGAAGTCAAATCTTTATTTTCAACTTGAATTTCTTACAGGAAAAGGAAAAGAAGTTAGATAGCAACACTGTGAAACAAATCTTTCCTGTATGTTACAGTGATCTAAGCACAAATAAATCACATAAATCAACACAGATCACTTTATGAATGGAGTCTGTGTTCCTTGCCATAATAAAGTACCTGCCGTTGGGTAGCGGTCCCTGCTCTCTGCTCCAGACCACAGCAGGTGGGGGGTCACCTTTAGCTTGGCAGTAGAACTGGGCAGACTCCCCCATTCTCACTGACATATTTTCTGGCTTCAGCACCAACACAGGCTTGGCTGCAGTAGAAGAGAAGAGGAACTCAGAACTGCACTGTACTGTGATACCTGGGTGTGATTTTGTTTGTAGAGGGCAATCTTTTCTTGTCAGGGTGGGAAAAAAAGTCTAAAACGGCACTGAGAAGATGGGGCAACATGTGACTGTTGTCTCACCCAGCACAGAGAGCCGGGCCGCCCTGCTCTCTCTCATT
Organism: Nannoperca obscura; assembly: GCA_036024295.1. Lineage (NCBI taxonomy): Eukaryota > Metazoa > Chordata > Actinopteri > Centrarchiformes > Percichthyidae > Nannoperca > Nannoperca obscura. Next base: position 5,171 of record JAVQJL010082617.1, on the reverse strand, counting down.
CCCACAGTGTTGCTGGCTACACACACGTAAGCTCCAGAGTGGTTCTTCTGTGCAGGAGCGATGATGAGCTTCCCACTCAGCTCCTATGGCATGAGCACAGTGCAGACAGGAGCGAGAGAACACAGGATGCACAACTCAGTGAGTTTAGTGAGGAGTACATCACAAACATACACTTCAAATGTGATGTGTGAATGGTCTTAGTGTAGGATAAGGTTTCCGAATAGATACTGTATATCAGGGGATTTCTAAGTCTGAGACTGTGGGCCTTCCCTCAGACAAAGCTTGGGAGAAGGTTTGCATTGATGAAAATGGAAAATATAGGTATGGAGTGCTCTGATTATTATTGCAGATGCTTTATTGAACTGATTATTTTTCCCTGTGTGCATACAAGGTGATAATTAAGTGATACATTCATTACAGTACTCTTAACAATGCAAACACAATGTAAAGTTTACCTCCTGCTGCTGCCTTTAGATTAAACTGATAGTAGGTCTGACCTGACATTTAAAAGCAACATGTAAAACTGCCATCACAGTCGGCATTGAAGGCTTACAGTGTAGTGACGATCAGTGTTGTTGATGGGCAAGCCATCCTTCTTCCAGATGACATTAGGTTCAGGGTGTCCCACTGGGGGATCACAGTTTAAGATGGCCATCTCCCCCTCTGCCACCTCCACATCACTGGGCTGCACACTGAACTCCTCCTGCAGCACTACAACAACAGAGTTGGGGTTAGACTCAATTAATCCACACAAAACTTCACCTGTGAGAACTGAATGTTAATCAATCAGAGGGTCCTATAATTTGGGAAAAACATGCACTTTTTGACCCTAATCTGTTTGGGCTCCTGGAGATCCCAGCCCCCCTTTAACAGCTCTAACAACACACTGTATTGTATAATCAGCTTGATAGTTCATGACTCCTAATATTATGAGAATTTCTTATGAGTACGATTTCAAACTGATGACACGTTTCACTAGTCCCCTACAGAAAACAAATCATTTCTTGTCTTTATGCACTCTGAGGTCCCAGCTGTGAAACATGGTTTAATACAATGGGTGCTCTGTATCTGTGATCGGTACTGACATATTTATTATATGTTTGTTCATAAGAGATCTAACAGTGAGTGAGACCCCAAACAGAAGTAACAGGAGTATTGTACGTAGGATAACATGTACAGTTCTTTGTCTGTGAATGTCTTTTTGGCAAACAAAGTGTATTTCAAGAGTGTTTTGTAAAGGAATCAACATGAATGTTTTAAACAAAAATGTATTCTGTATGTTACACACTGTGCCTCTATTTCTAACTGACTCAGACACTGTAACTGCATTTCATCACGTGTCTGAAGAAATAAACTATTATACTATACTTGCTAACAGCTATAGCAGATCAGTGTTGCGTTGTTTCTGTGTCTGTGAATCACTCTGTTGGTCAACAAAGAGAGGATATATTTGTTCATGCACAGCCCATACAATATATAAAACATGAAATGGTTCCTTATTTGGTGCAATAAATAATTTATGGTCATTTATGTACTTCGGCACCTTCACACAAAGTACAGGCTCAGATTGTAACAAAGGACAAAGTTACCACTTTTAATATACTGGGTTTTGAGAAGTTAAGCAAAACATATTTTAGGGAGAAAAAAAGGCTGATTGGGCAATTTCTGTTTGGTTTGAGAGACCCCAAACAATGAAGACGTGAAGCCAATGTCTGTAAAATACAAGTTCATTTCATTATCCAATGATCCAGAAGCACCCCCCAGTCTTACCTGCGATATACAGTGATGCATTACGGCTGGTTGCCTTGCCTGCACTGTTCCTGGCCACACAGGCGTACACACCTTCGTGCGACTGACCCCGCCTGCCCCCTCCCACGCTCAGGAAGAAGAGGCTCCCCTCTGACAAAACCATGGGCTGCAACTGTTCATCTCCCTTTGCCATCTCCAGAGGCTGGCCATTTCTCAGCCACTCAATGGTCAGCTTTGGGCTGCCATCAGCCCGGCAGGAGAGTGTGGCGGGACTCCCCACTTTCACCACCACATCAGAGGGGTGGTGGACGATGCGAGGTGGCATCTCCTCTCCTCGCACTCTGGAACCTGAGGATACAGACATTTGAAGAAGCTATAATAGAATCTGAGAATATTTAGGGATACACTGCATGTTGTAGTTCTTTTTAATCACATTCAGAAAAGCAACAGTAAACTTACCTTGGAGAAAAAAACAGCATGATTATATTATGATCAGAAGAAATATTGTGAGCCCATAAGTGTAGTGGGGATGCACACATCCAACCTTTTCTCCACTGATTCTGATGTAAAATCTGTACACCTCACTGTGTGGACCTGCATAAGTTCGGGAGTCTGCTGCCCGCTGTGACTGAATGTCTGTGACTTGCAGAAGAATTTTATGATGACAATGATGAAGGAGTATTTAATGTGGATGGATCATGTCGTGTGTCTGATAACCGATACACTGAGCGGAGACCAATCCAGCGAATACATTTTTTTTTTTACATTTCTGTATAGAAGAGCCACACCCAAAGAGCAGTACCTAGCACTATGCGTCACTGTCTCGGAGTTAATTTAACTGGTAACAGAACACCCACAACAAACAAGTCTAAGCCTTGCTACCAACAAACAATGTGTATTTGCAGCCGGCAGACGTGGAATGCCATTGTTTGAACTGGAGTTGGATGACCACACTGAAGGAAACGGGAAGATGGCGATCGACTTCCTGACAGGAGAGGAAGTGTGGGGGTCTTGGGAACATCAACCCTAACAAAAGCAGACTGGAACTCCCTCATTAACAGAACAAAAGACAATCTTTAAGTTTAATTTACCACTTACTTTTGTTTTTGTGGTTTGCAAACAAAAATAACATTAAAAAAATTAAGTTGCAAACACTTCCTGTCAAAAAGGCCACTAATGTTAAAATTATTTGAGGAAAAAAACTGGTGAAAGCAAAACATGTTTATATAAACTACATGTTTTCATGCTGCCTGTGTAATTCAGACCCAGGCACAGCCAAATCCTTACAAAATAAAACGTTAGAAAGAAAAGCAGCTGTAAATTTTAGGAATACCCTAAAATGGTTGTATTATTTCACACCTAAATTAATTAGAATCCCAATATAGCCAAATATTGGAAACTGACTTAAATGTGTAGGGACAAGCAACAAAAGGGTTGAACTTTTTGAGCTGTTCATTCATTCACTATATCCAGAAATACATTCAAATGACCACCAACATCCAGCTGTTCAACCTCCTCCTCACTGATTAAAGGAGTGAAAATAGGATGGAAAGCCAATCTGTCAGGAGGAAGGTTGTGATGAGGATGATTAAATGTGTCTCAAAGAATTTAGATACAAATAGTATTCAGAAAATGTGGGAAAGCCCCCCCCCACACCTGCTGAAGTGTCATTGAGCTTGCTCACACAGAGACATTGTGAGCTCTTGTTGTGGGTAGAGCTGAAATGATGATTTTGTTAATTGATCAACTAGTCAATCAACAGAAAAGTAATTGTCAACAAACAAATCACAAATCTAAGCAGAATGCCAACATTTCACTTGTTGCAGATTCTCAAGTGTGAATTTTTGCTGAGTTTTTTAAATTGAATCTCTTATGTGAATATATTTTGGGTTTTGGAATGTCAGACAACACAAGTAATATGAAAGTGTCAACTTTCTTTTGTAAATCGTGATGGGCATTTTTCACTATTTTCTGACATTTTATACAACAAACTATTAATCAGTTAATTGAAAGCAGATGAATCAATAATACAGAATAATAACTGTTAGATGCAGCCCTTGTTATGACGGGAAGAGAAAACAGATTTTACCCAACAGGCCTCTATTATGCATGACATTATTGCAACTGGACAGTAAGTTTGACACTTGTCTTCAGATATAATAGCAGCTAACTTCTGTCATTGCCTTTAGTGTTGGATCTCTGATGTTAACTCATTTACAAGGTATTTCTCTTTTTTTGGGGACAAATGAAACTTAAAAAATCTGACTTAACTTTTACTGGGTGTGTCCAATCACAAGTGACATTTACTGCCACTGTTTTAGCTCTTCTGTAAGTGTAGTACATGTACATGTCTACAATACAGAGAGAACGAGCAGGAAGTCTACTGTGAATCCACGGACACATCCTGAGGCCAGTCAAAGACTATTAGCTGCTACTGTATAGTTTGTTTGAAATATTTAGCATACAGTTTTTGGAAATGTTTCAAGTAAAAAAATAAAGAATTCTGAAAATCAAACGTACTTACCTAACAAAAGAACTCCAAACACCGATAACAATACGCTCATGAAAACACGTGTGGTCATCATTAACAGCGAGGTTAACAGATATAGAGGCTACTTTCTGTACCGCCTGATAAATATCTTATTAGGCTAACTACGTAATTAACTAAACGTTTCAAGCGTAATGCAACTCTACTGTCTACCTTTCGTCAACCAATGTCTTTTCTTTTCTTTTAAACTGCAACAACATTTTCAATTTAAGTGCCAACTGTACTTGAAAATTACCGCCGTGTACTGAATATCAACTCGCAGTCTTTGACAGCATGTCGTCAAGGTGGCGCAGTAACATTTAGCTTCCTGTCAGGTGGGTTTTCAAAATAAAACCCACCTTGACAAACGTACTTTCAACTGTAAGGTACCCAACGCAATATATATAGTATATACTTTATTATAACCTAGTATTCGATATGGTTTTGTCACACTTCATCCCGAACAGTACTGTTTATATGTTGTATTTCGTTTTTGCAAAGCTGTCTCTTGATTTTCATTTGAAGATAGAACTTTCAGCTTCCGGTATTGTGCTAGCTTTCTGTACCAGACTGGACAGATGCAGTGGTAAAAGGCAGCAATTAGTCAATTTGTCTTCATTCAAATGTTGATTCACAATATCTGGAACCCGAGAGCATGAAAAATGTTGTTAAATTTATCTATCTATTAAAATACATGTGTTTTTATTGCTACATCCCATAGGCATACTGCTTTACATGATACCAGGAATACCAGTGTTTACTGATGCTTTTCAGATTTTTCACACAAATACTGAAATGTTACTGGGGAGGGTCCAGCTTGTACAAGCTACACTATCTATAAAAACAGAGGAGGGGGGAGAGAGAGAGAGAGAGAGAGAGAGAGAGAGAGAGAGAG
>JAVQJL010082616.1:0-20225 GCA_036024295.1 Nannoperca obscura | reverse complement strand
AGTTACTCTAAAAGAACATTTTAGTAGTGTAGCATTGTTGTATTGTCATTGTATTTTACTTGTTGTGGATTAATAAAACTGCATTAACATTAAGACATGATACAGGAATTCTGTGTTGCATATATTATACTTATTATACTGCTCATACATGAGTATGTGGTTTTGTACAAGTGGTTGGTTTTGTACAAGTTCATCTGAGGGTGTCTTTGAATAATTATTATTTTTATTATTGAATTATTGAACAAAAGAGAGCCACAAACCAACCAGTTCAACAAAAACAGAAGACAGTGGGAGATGGTAGGATTGACCTGGTAGCAGCTGCTGATGCCACAAACAATTCTTAAATGATTGTTATACATTATGTGCATTTGAGATGGATATTAATAATAGATAGCAAAGAATATATACTCCACTACATGTTATTTGACAGCTGTAATTACTTGTTACTTTACAGATTCAGATTTTAAATACAAAAAGTGATCAAATGTTTATTGCAGGATTTACATTAGTTTATTTTACATGGTGGTGGTATTGCTACGTTCTCAAGTAAAATATCACAATACTATCACATAATATTGACGGGAGCATTAAACTACAGTATATTTTGACAAAAGATAGTGGTAAGATTAGTTTAAAAAAGCGGATGCCACATTGAGACCCTTACCATTTCAGTTTATAATGTGCATTAATTCACATGGTGGCTCATGCCAAAAAAATTGCAATTTACCACACAGTGTACTTGGGGCCCTCGGGGTCCCAATGCAGTTTGCCTGGTTGCGTAATTCAGCCATTTCACCTACCAAGTGCTGGTATTTCTAAAAGCACACGTCTTTACCGGTAGAGGGCAGCATGTGTTGGTGTCTTTCCTTGACAGATTTCAGTTATAATGTTTAACACAGCAACATGTTAAAGGAAATATAAAGTAGTTAGTGTTAGCCCAGTCTTACAGATTGATGAGGAAAGATACACCTGTACCTGAAGCATTAGTTGAGGTGTCCAATGTCCAGTTGCTGTAGCTCTTACCTTTTTCTAAAAGATGTCTGAAATATATTTAACACACACTCTGCTTAGGAAAGGTTATGTGCAGGTGTTGTTCAGTGCTTTGTCATGTGCTATGTAGGTGTTAATAAGTGATGTGAGGAGCACAGCTCAAAGCCTGTGCAGTCCAAGTGTGTGCACGAGGAAATGTGTTGACTGTGTTGTGTGTGTACTGATGCAGGGTTATGTGTGGCGTGGTGTCAAGCTAGGCGAGACTGACAGAGACAATGGTGTGCATGGTGAGAGCAGGGAAATTTTACCTCCACTGCTGGTAGATAGGTAGACAGTAATGAGCATTCCAGCATTAGTTTGTTACAACTGTCTCATGCAGGGGGAGGGGTGTCTTTCATTAAATGAGATTAAATCACATCAAATGCTTCAGTACCATGTCCCCGAGCCAAAAGCCAACCCCCCACCTCTGCTTTAAAAATAGACAAATACATTTCAGAGAAGATTTGCTCTTTGTGTTGGTGGTCGGCTTGACAACCTGTTTTAATGTTCCAGCAGCACGACTTGGATGTCACAGCGTGTGGGAACGTTTAGACGTGCAAGGCGATGTTTTTGGACGTTGCCCTTTTCCAGATTCCACACCCACCTCCTCTTCACCAGCTCGCGACATGTTCTGAAGCAGCGCTGCTTTGCACCCGTCAGGGCTGATCACCGGCGGAGATGGGTTGAATATGGCACTGGGGGATCCGCAGTGACAGCCGAGAGCGACGGCGGACAACATCTCGCTCGGAGTGAAAACAGGGTGACATCAAGTCCAAAGCAGAAGCAGCAAAGCCTTCCCACTTGTGTTCTCTCTTCTACTAGTGCTCCTGCATGAGAGAGACTAACGTGTAAGGAGAAAGACGAGTCTTGTAGAATATTCAGTTGATAAATTAGATTTATTTTGATACAGTATGTAGTAATACTCATTCCAAATGTTTATCATTTCATAAGTGAAATTAAATTATTTTCTGGAAACAATTCTGTCTGAAAAACCCTGCACGCCTGGAGCACCATGGTTTTGTATTTCTAGTATGTACAACTCATTATTGTTGCTTACAGTAAGTTATACTGTACATAAATATGCCACACATATCCCTCTTTGCATTTGACTATGCATGTTTTTCTTCTCACCATGCACAGGTTTTTTAAACCTGAAGCATAGGCACTGGATGTGTCCTCGTTTCAAACGAAATAATACACCTCTAGATTCTGATGCATGTGTTCAACCATTTCCCTTCTGCTGTTTTGGCAAATGTACAAACACATCTAAAATATTTTCATAGAAAAAGATGAACAGCTCATTTGACAGACATTTCAAGAATAGGCAATACATTCATTGGAACATTAACCCATGCACAATACAGCAAAGATGTTTTTCTAGCCGGGCTTAAAGCCTGTGAGTTTGTTTTTTGTAAATCTTTTTTTTGCTCAACCTTACTGAGAGTATTGTTTGTCACAGCGCTGATTCTTTGTTGAACATCTTAATGGGTTTGTGCGTGTACCTACACAGTTACAGTAGAGCTGAAACACAATGAAGGCAGACAAGGTGCTTTGTTGGTCTGATACATATCGAGTACATTTGTTTGTGCAACCACAATCGAGAACCATACGGATGACCTTGAGAGAACAAAATGTTAAAGAAACTCTGTATGAAGAAAACTCTGTGTTTTAGGTTCTGATTTTCTGCTCTGACTTGAAGTCGCAAAACTCGTCTTTGGCAAATGTAAATTCACTGATAGTCTTACATTTATACATTCTGACGTAATAAAAAATAGTAGGCTGTAAAATGTAGGCTGTTGTGCTACTCCTTAAAAGGTGCTGTGTGTAGCAATTTAAACCAGTATGTCAGTAAACTACTGAAAGCTGTGATAGCTTGGCTTTTTTATTATTATTATCATCATCATAATCATCATCATAATTAAATAGGGCAAATGCTGAGACAATTACTAGCGACTATTTAACATTGATGTTGTATTTAGTGCTTCAGTTTCTCAAATATACAACCATGTTTCCTATTAACTCTGTCACGAATGATATTGCTACGTGTCCTCACGCATCATTCTCTTCACTGAAAAGGACAAACACGTCTGAAGACATTTTTCTCCTCTTGCCCTCTATCGTCTGCCATCGCCAGGAAACAATCAAACACACATCAACAAATCTGAGCTCGTGCCACCCAATGAAACCTCTTTTAGAATGCAGACAGAGAAGCTGAACTTCTTCATGAGCGTTTATGTTAATTACACCAGCTCTAATTGAATGTGGCAATGGTTTGCTGATGTGCCAATGATACACCTAGCACCTTAAATCTACATTCTCCTGTCTCTCACTCACTTACTCACTCGTGTGTGTATGTGTATGCGCACACACACACACACACACACACACACGCACATGCGCACTATTGACATCAACTGGTCAGTGCTGAGTGCAGTTTAGCATGCAATAAATCTGCTTATTTCCTGTTAGATTCTGTAGCTAACCACCTCATGCAGTTTAATATCTCAGGCACGTGATCGTGACAGACGATAAACTTAGAAGAGCTCAGGTTCAGTAACACTTTTCTCCTGACCTAGGCTAGGATTTTTAAAACAGGAAACAGGAATGAAAATGTGAACTATATCAAAGCAGAAAACAACTTTAACAACTGATGTCTATCTCTTATATATCTAAGATATTCAGAAGTGCTGATTTGAACTGAGAATCTGTATGCAAATGACACACAGGCCATTCCTCTCATGTAAGACAAGTGAGTGTACAGTGAAGTCTTTCCCTTTTCTTCCCCAACACGTACTCACGGATACAGTAAGAGGAGTAGTACAGCCATGTACCAAAAACTATACAAAGCATAACTGAGATCTGGGGGAAACACTTTTGCTAGTCACATTACAGCATTTCCTCGTAGAAGAGCAGGTATGCCTGAGAGTTGAGTACCCTTGACTCTGGTACCGTCTGCACAGTGGTATCACTGATGTACACCCACTGGCCATGGGAGCTGCTGCCGGCATCCCTTGCACCTGAAACACACATACACAGTGTTAATATCACAGAGACTCTGGTGCCAGAGCTATCTGATGTTTAAGGTGTCTAATGGTGGGGACGTAAATTAAAAAACTAAACAAAATCAAGAAGGCCCTCATCCTTTGGTGGCTGCCCTCTGTTATTTTCTAAGTCTAAGAACAATCTGTGTTCAGTGTACAGATATGTGGACGAGCTGTCAGAGGAAGGCTTCGCCATCCAACGGAGACGATGGTGCTAGCCAAACTAGCATAAAACATCTGTTTGAGCTTGTCAATGTCACCAGGGGACCAAAAGTTATACTCTGCTTCGACTGTCAATCAAAATGCATAGTTAAACAGGGGAAGCCAGTGTATGCAAGCACTAAGAAAATCAATGCAAATAAAAGTATTTCTCAACATTTTATTTCACCCTCCAAAGTCAAACTTGACGTTACTGTATACAGCCGCTTTGTGTTTTGCTGCCTTCTTAGGCGCGTGTGCCTGCTCGTTTGCTGTGTGTCTGAATGTCCTGCTTGTGTAAGTGTGTGTATGTGGCTTAGGTGGACTGGCTGGGAGAGTGGCAGCAGCTAGAGAAGTGTCCACTGCCGACGGGCCACCGCCATCACATTCCTCTGGGCTGTCAGTTCAGGATGGCAGCTGACAGCACGAGCAGCATCTTCCCTGCTGATCTCCAACCCTTTGTTTCACTCTTGCTTTTATGTAAAATACTGTGCTTGAACCTAAAGCTCTGACGACTTGCTGAAACCTACAAAGACTGGACAGACCACACACGAAGATTGTTTCCACTCATTTGCACAGATTTGTTTAGTCTTTGACAGTCAGGAAAGAGCGTAAAACTGACAACTGAGTAAATACACTGGACAACACACTGAACCACAGGTCAGTGACGACTGGAGTTCTGGCAGTAGATCACCCTGCAAATTCCACGAGAACGCCAATTTCTGCGTGTTCTTGTTCCAAAACAAGATAGGTGTGTAGGACTGCACAGCCTACAGAGGGAGCTGGAGATGAGCTAACTTCAGGTAAAGCCATGTCATCGCTGGCTGTCAATGGCAGTCGCAAATATCAAACATGTTCAAGTCTTTACAAGATTGACTAACAGCGACTGAACATGAAGGCTTCAGATTAGTAGCTGGCGACTGGAACAGACCCGGTCCAACAACCAAATCCTAGTCATCATTGGCTCAACAGTCCTAAACTAGTTTAGCCTTTATAAAATTCTCACACGCTGAATATCTGAATAGTCATTTAGAGAATTTACTAAATAGCTAATAGACATATACATTTTTGTCTTTGATATTATAATTAAACAGTAATGATGCAAAGCTGTGCACAAATTAGACTGTGCACAACTGCTTCCTTAAAATGTTCCATTGTCCAGCATCTGGAAAACACGCATCGACAGAACACACACCTGTGTCCTTTGTAGCGCTTCACCGTTACATGGAGCGAAGCATGTGCTGCAAAATACTGGCTGCTTTCATGGAGAGCACCCAAACACAGCAACGCAGTAAACAGATAAATGCTCTTAAAGGAGCTCAAGAGAGCCAAATCCTGACCTGACAGGTTCCTGTGGTGTGGTTCTGATTTCCTCTGCGGAGAACGCACTTTTACGTATGCAGTGTAGTGGCCCCCCCGCATTGAGCCACTATGTTCGACAATCCCATAAAGACTGTAGAGGACACGCTCACCAGTTGCCAGGTTCTAGCAAAAACAAAAAAAGGACATTAGCAAAAAGGAAAATGGAGCTAAAAACAAAGAAAAGAAAAGATGCAGAGAAAGAGGTCTCCAGGAACCAACCAAAGACATTCAATACAAACTGAACTACTGAAGTAAGGAATAGCAGAATCCTTTAGTATGGTAAAAGTAGTGGTAAATGTAAGAGAAAGTTTAAAAAACTCTTTATCATAAGTTTAACACAGAAGGCAACGCTCAATTTGAAGTATACAGAAGATTTTGACTTTGTATTTGTAGATCAATACCTTGCAGGACGCCGAGCAGAATGGAGCCAGATCCAAGATCAAGGGAAAGTCAACATGGCGGTTCACTTTTCTTAAGTTCATCCCTGCCTAATATACAAAAACAGAACAGAGCACATTAACATCCAGGCCTGGAGACCACAATACAAGCCTCACTGTTTAATATATGTAAAAACAACAACAACAACAACAACAACAACAACAACAACACACACTGCTGCATCAATTACAACGTTTGTGTAACTGAATGATAAAATGGAGGGCAAGAAAAGGCAGCATGTGGCTGCTCACCTGATGGAAGCGTTTCAGATGCAATGTGATGACAGGAGGCAGCGAGGAGATCAGCATTTGCTTCCTAGCGCTGGTGTAAATCTTCTCCACCTTCTTATCTAGGTCAAAAACAAAAAACACAGAAAGGTCAGATTTGACTGTTCAGTTTTGAAGTCTTGAATCTCTTGGGGGAAAAAAGGTTTAGAAAATAGCAAATGTTCAATACAGGATCAAATGGAGAAACAGACAACTGCAAAAAAACAAGAAACAAAAAGGAGATAGTGGCTCTTTATTTTGACACTTAGCAAGAACACTGCTACTGATGACCTCAACAAGGTCGGGTGTCAGTGTGAAGGATCGTGATGGTAGTTGTGTATTTAAGCACACAATGGCAGAAATGTTTGGTGTTTGGTGTTTTCTCCGGGTACTTCCTCCGGACGACTCTCAGGGGCTCGTAGGTGTGACTGAGCGTGAGTGGTTGTCTGCCTCACTAAATGCAGTAACACAGACAATATTTCTTCAACCTGACTGAAATTGTTGTGATTAGAGATTCCAACGTAACTGTTTACATGGACGTTAAATGAAGTGATCTGATAAGATGTGCGTTTACATGCCCCGAAGCATTTAATCAGAATAAAACTCTTTTGACATGCGCAACGTGTTTCCGCACGCTGTCAAAATTTTTATCTGCCAGAAATATAATAGAAGAACAAGTTTGAGTTTTTCTCTGCTTCGTTCATCTTTTCAGACCCTTGTTTGAACAACTCTAGCCCTTTGACCATCAAGGCTTTCAACAAATCTTAAATCTTTTAAAGTCTCCAACAAAAAAGCTGAATCAGTCACAGACATGTGACTGACACATGTCTCTGTCCCTCCATGCGGGGCAAACATGCGTAGAAAGAATATAATTATTCCAAACAGAGAGAAACGATTGGATTAAGTGTTTACATGGTTATTAGGCGCTAAGATTTTCCTATTGAACAGACCATCAAAGGTTTACGCCCCCCCTCTCAACACAGCTGCAAATTCCTTCTAATCAGTCTGGATTGGGTCAGTCTCTTCTGACTGAGGTGGTTATATGAGGCATTTTTATTCTGACTGGGCCGTTATTCTGATTATTAGTGGAATATAAGGCTCCAAGTAAACGCAGTGTATGTGTCAGCCCTGTGGTTGACTGGCGAGCTGTCCAGGGTGTACCCCGCCTCTCGCCCAATGTCAGCTGGGATGTGTCCAGCCCCCCACAACCCTCTCAGGTTAGAGATAAAGGTTGGATGGAACACTGTGAGTACACACTCAGAGATCAAACAAGTGAATTACGCTGAAAACGAGAGTTAGATGTTTTGATGATTTTGGGTGGAGTATTGTTTTTCCTATACACAAGACGTTGATCAGATGTACAGTATGCGGTCAATAATTTAAAACCATTTTGTAATCAAACTTCACCACATTAATTGGGCAACCTTGCAGACTGGTTGCTCATCTTTAAAGCTCTTTGTCGTTCCTGATGTTTTGTCTTACCGGCTGAGCCGCTCTTGCGCAGATGTTTCTGTCTGCGTTCAGTGCAGCTCTCACACAGCAGCTTGTTGTTGCCCATCAGCAGTTCCACAGAGGTAAACTGGTGGAGGCAGGACTGGATGGAGCACTCCTTGGAGCTGGGTGTGTAACTGTGGGACAGCGCCTGGAAGGCCCCCTGGTGGTGCTGATGGTGGAGGTTATCTCGTGAAGGCGTTTCTCCCTGCTCCTCTGGAGAACAGTGTGAAGAGGGAGAGCAGTCCCCGGACGTGAACCCGAGGTTGACTTTGGTCACTGCAGTAACTAGCTGCTCTACAGCGCCGCCTTGCCTCGTGGAGGATGATGACGAGGGGGAGGAGGCAGAGACGGGCGTAGGAGATGGAGTGAGGGTGGAAGTGGACGATGGGGTGGACATGTGCCCGTGGATGTGGCTGGAAGAAGAGGTGCGTGGAGCCCACTCGCTCTCTGAGGCCTCACTGTCAGCATCATTGCTGCTGTCCTGAGCACCTGAGTCTCTTTCGCTGCCATCTGATAGGCTGCCGGCAGCAGCCATCTTGCAAACTGAGACACCTCGGGCTGATCCACCTGCTATCCCCTCCTCCTCTGGCCGCTCTGCACTGCAGCCTGCTCCCTTCTCCTCCACAGAGCTTGAAGATCTTCTGCTTTGCTGTTTCTGGGGGAAAGAGATAAAGATTAATTAGCCCCTTTCAAAGATGCACGATCTGCACAGCTCAAATGTGAATAGCAAAAAACAATCAGTGCCACAATATGCAACCAAGGGCTGAAACGTTAACAAAACAAAAACCTAGTTCTGGGTTCTTTACCCTGTTGGCAGTGCATCCCACCACAGTGCAGCGTTTAGGCCTGTTTCTGTTGTTCACAAGCAGTCCAAAGTGACAAGCAGGGAACCTTCAGCAATACAAAGTCAGTGGAGAGCGAGAGATACGCTCTATCTTTGTTGCCATTAAAGACAAGAAGGAATGCTTTAAATGATGTGCCTCGATTACAGAGATCATTGTAAAGCAGCATATTTGACTGTAGAGATATACTACTTACTACTGTAAGGATGGCTGGAAACTGACACGAACATCAGAAAACCACAATGCAAAAATAAGCCAAAGTAGCTTGTTGACACATTGCAGTCACCTATCTTCTATACTGTGTTGCTTAGTCTGGTGTGCGAGGTGCCAAATATCATGTGAGCTCTGTGGCTCTACCTGGAAGGATAGTCAACATGGAAATTAGGGGTGGAATGGATGTGAAATAGAGTAAATATCAAATGTATTTGTATGTAAATATAGATCAGCTACTACTGTACCCACAATTACACCTTGTTTGTCATCCTGTGATTGCTTTGTATTTGTATTGGTGGTGGAGTTACAAAGAGGATTTCCCTGTGTAGAATCTAAAGTACCAGGCTTTTGTCTTCTTTCAAAGTCACACAAAGGAGGAGAGAAAACAGCTGACATGAAATGAATAAAATGTCTAAATGTGGCAAAGCCTTTGCACATAGCAAAAAAGGGTGTATGTGAGTACCTGCAGTTTGCAGACGATGGAAAAAAAATATCTGAAAAAAACTCCAGTCAGATAATTACATGTATCACAAGCAACTTTCCATATGCACCCCTACCAGTCCGCTCAGCTTCCTGGTGTTCCTGTTGACGGAGTGCGCTGCAAAGAGAACCTGGTCACTGTGAGTCATGTGGGTGTCCTGCTCCCGGCTGCCCTTCCCCAGCCTACCAGGGTTGGAGGGTTTTGATATCTGAGCATAGCAAAGAAAGAATAATTAGTTTAAGTGGAACCATAAGCAATATGGCTGCAAACATGCAAAACCAAACAGATCTCTCAATTAACTCTGGCACTTTATTTTGCTTCCTCATTAAGTTGCTATACGAGATTGATAATCATCATCCTTGAATAAATTGCACTGATTTCCTTATGAACAAGTGTAGCTCACCCTCTCCTCTATGATGGGTAAAGAGATGTCTATGAAAGCCTCCTTTACTGTGGAGATCTGAAAGAGATATCACATGTAAGTCAGTCTGCAAATACATTCAGCGCTTTCCTTAATAGTGGAAATCATACAATAAAAGTTCTGCTCCAGAATTTCAACAGGAGATCTGGGAAGCAGCTGTTTCTATGCTTTTTCCTCTCCTGCTCTACACCTGGTGCTCTCTACTTTCAAGGATATTCTTTGGTTTTCATATTGGCAGTTGCTTTGTTAACAACTCTGAGCTCCCACATTTTATTGCAAATGCCTGCTGCAAACAGTTGGTGTTCAAGCTGGTCCATGAAGTGCTTTTGTTTTGTTATTTTGTCCCCTGTTGAACTCTGTTTCCTACGACTTATTTTTTTAATACATCTCCATCCTTTGGTTGTTTGTATCAGAGTAAACGATTTTCCCTGGATTTAAGAGCTAGAAGACATATGGCAACTTAATGTTGGCTTTCTTCACTGTGACAAATATCTGTCCATTTATGACTGATGGAGGATGCCAGTGCTGCTGGAATTCACCTGACAATCTATTATTTAAAGCAGTTGCTAAATAAAATGACATATTAACACAAGTAGGGGCATTTAACTGAGTTACACATTTATTCATAGGAAACTGCTGTCTAAATATGAGGGCTGGCTCAAGACAGTATGAACTTGTTGACTCTACTGTGCTTCATTTGTTTCACTGAAGGTGACACATTGAGCTATGCCTGGTTGCTTCACACTTGACTATTCAGATTCTTTGCTTATTCATCCACTTACATGCTCGCACTCTTCACACATAATTGTGTTGGTCAGCTCGCCTACAAAGATGCGGTCAACAAAGTTCATTTTAACACCCTCCTTCCCGTAAGCTGGTAGGAAAAAGAGACATAGTTTTCAATTGATATACTTACAGCTTTTTAAGAGTAAGATACGAGCACTTTTCAAGCACACATTTCCAGACTATCATCACATCTACATTTTTACTTTAAAGTCAAGAGACAACAAAAAAAATGGGATCGTTTCATTTCGAGTATCAAAAGATTTTAGGTTTACATGAGTGATTGTGTTGATGGAACACCAGATTCTATTGAAAATCAAGCATTTTTCAAGGAGTATATTCGAATTTAACCTGGAAAACATAATGGTTCAAATTAAGCATTTACCAAACTTTCAAGACATTGTACGAACCCTGTATGACGAATAATCCACTAAACCATTCTGGTCACTATTATATGTCCAATAAAAGGTGAGAACTAACTCTAATACCGAGCATCTTGGACTAAAAAGGAGAAGATGCAGGGGTCCTTTTTTAAATTAAGATGACATTAAAAGGTCCAATTCTTACGTGTTATAGGTGAAACACAAGAGATAGATCAATTTTAACAAGCTGGGCAGTTAGCAGGTATATAACTGATATTGTTGAACAAGGTTTATCTAACAAATACTACACTGTTCTGTCTTCCACCAAACAGCCCTTTGCCTGATTAGTAACTGAGTTGTATTTCCATTAACCACCACAAGATGGGACTATTGGTCTGGGCCATCTATCTGCTGCAGCCAGCGTATGAACCTTTGACTTGGCGTTTGGTCTCCTCATCTGCTGTCTTCTCTGTGGGGTTGTTGAAAGCCTTCAGAATTCCTGCTTTCACCCTCTACAAACAACAAACACAAAATAATGCAACAATGCAGATTTAATGTGATATTCTTAGATGCAAAATAAATACATATACATTTAAATACAATTAACCTTTCGCAGTTTTTTTATGAATTCTCTCCATTACACTCATTTGTGAAATCATCAAAATCCAGCTCAGTTTGACAGGTATGCCTATTATAAGCATCATTAGTGTAAAATAATTATTGTGCTTGTCTAAAAACGTTAACATGTAAATCTCTTAATTAACTGTGCATGTTTGTGTGTGTGTATAAGTTCTTCACAGGGGACTCTTATTGAAGGTGACGTGGGCAGTGAGTGTGTTGGCGAGAGAGCTGTGAAGAGGCACAGCCAGAGTAAAGCACCAATCAATACATAATTGGCCATGGTCTGCGGTCGAGACCAGTCAGCCCCCCCCACCCCCCCATTGTCCCCGGGACCCACGCACTGGACTGACTATTTAGGTCAAAAAGTCCTGTTAATCCCAGCCTGCTCAGCCATCACAGTCAAACCAGGCTGAGGCTCTCCTACTAATTAATTACCAGCAACCCCCATCCTCCCTCCCCAATGTAACAGCGTGCACTGTCCCACGCAGGATGGGCAGTGGGAGGGGTGGGGAGAAGAGGGCTGCTGGTACAAGGGTGAAGGGGTGGAAACCAAAACGAAGACACGGCGAAGAAGGACAGTCCATGCCCTGAGAGAGTAATACCTACCGTCTCAGCTAATTGGTGATAATTGAGTGGGGCCAAATTAGCATATTTAGATCTCTGATACTAATGGTCAATCAACACAAGCACTTAGGGCCTCTAAAAGGTTGAGGACACCCACTGGAAAAAATACAAGTTTCCCTTTATGACACACACACACTTTCACATTACAGTGCGTATATTCTTTGTATTGTATTTATCAGTTACTGAAAATGAGTGGGTTTATTCAAACTCTCTAAGTATGGATTAATGGAAAGGAATGTTTGCGTCATGTTTGTCCCGTGTTTACAGAAGCTATATTAATAAAACTTCTAAAACACATTTTTATCTTTATTTGAAAGGTTAGTAACTGGTTTAATGATTTGTTTTCAAAGATTATATAATAATGTGGGCTAAAATGCTACTATATCTCTGAATGTGCTGTATAAATGAGTTTCTGAGTGAGTGAACAGAGGAGGCCGTAGCCCCTCCCTCTTTACCTCTTTGATTGGATTGGGAGATGGGCTGATGAGTGAGAGTGTGTGTGTGAGTGTGTGTGTGTGTGTAGGAGGGGGCTGTGGGTGACCCTCGAGCACAATGGGACGGCCCTGGAGCTCATTCAGCAGCTGTGGGTTTCCCAAGATCACACAATGATGCCGGTCGTGCCACTTGCAAGTCCCCTAAGTGGCACAACTGTCAGTGTTCACAAGTTTGAATGGGAGCAGGGGAGCCCAGCCAGCAGCCCCTCCTGGGTCTGAGGCTGACCGCTAAACACACCCGCTAACTTCTCCTCCTTGGTTCACGTAGCCACTGGTGGGGCCACAGGGGGCAGATCAGCCCTGCAAAGGGCTGCTGTGGGGTCTCCTAATTGCCCTGCAAAGGGTTGGGGGGAGGGGGTTCTCTGAACTCGCCAAAAACATGGCACCATAAGGTTAAAACACAAAAACTGGTCAGCCAAGCAAAAAGAAGATATTGGGTTATGTGAGAGTACACAGCCACCCACAAACACACAGCTGAGCGTCTACCATCAAGACTACACTAGTCTAGGATGGATTTGAATGGACAAAAGGAAGATCTCTACTGAACTACAGTATTAAATATATTGTACAAGCAGACGACACATGCCAGTGACAAAAATGACTTCTCCATGTGCTGAAATGAATGGCGTTCAAAACAAACACAGAATTCCAGATGCGTGTTTGATAATGCTGTTGTTGGTCAAACCACTATCAATTTACTGATTAATTTTCAGATATTAGCATTAACTCTACGAGCAAACTACCATCATTAATAATTTGTTTTATAGTTAAAAAATGGTGTATAAAAGTTAACACAATGTATTTTTACAGCAATCAAGGTCAACATTTTAAAATAGTAGAATTAGATAACCAAATACAATTTGCTACAATTGAAATGAGCTAATTTGAACAAAACACAAAGTGCAAGATGATGGGTTTGTTAGCATTAGCGTGCCTAAAAAATGAAAGCCAGGTAATAATCCCTGATTTGCCTCGAGTTTTGTTTCTTCCACCAAATGTTCCATAATGTATTTGTAAAGAAAAATAATTCTGGACAAAATGTGGGTTTAAGCTGTTTAAATCCATAACAAAAAGTAAAATACAGTTGTACGTGTATACATATATAAGCTCACTTTAGTTTCCTCTACACGTATGGAGTCCATTAGGTAGTGCAGAAGCTCCTGGCTGTCTTGTTGTTGGTAGCCCTTGAAGCGTGGAGCCCTGGAAAAAAACAAAATAAAAATGGCAGATGAAAGTCGAGAATAGAGTGGCAGTCTTATGAAAAGAAGATGAAAGGAAGCAGAATACGGTTGTGTGAAAGGACTACGATCTACTGACAAGAAAACCTAAAAACCTTTGCCTACAGTCATTTAACAAGAGTTATACATTTGAACATTACATGTGATAATAGGCCAACAACATTAAGGTAGGAGTGAATCTCTGACTTCAAGAACACTAAATTGTTTGTACACAAAAGTCAAACCCACACATTATCAAGTCAAGAGGAGCAAGCAACTAGAATCTACATGAAAAGTAACCCTTTTCACTATTGTATCTGTAAAATCTTACCTGCCATTATACAAGGTCAGATTACTGTCACATTTCAATACATTACAACTAAAGATTTGAATGGTTGAACTGAAACAAACATTTCAAAACAAGATTTAAATGTCTGAAATAATTGTTCGCAGTGTAATGTTGTCAAAGTTTTGAATCATGCTTTGCAGACATTCAACAGTCCTTTCAACTAGCTTTTTTCAGGGATTCAAATATGCTCTTTCAGCTTTGCATTCTGGGATTTCTGATGGCATTTTAACTAAAATAATTTGTTAAAATATTTTCAAAACTCTGAAGACACAGATTTGTAAAATTGAAAACCTTACACTGCAGCCACTGTAAGAGTGAAGCAATTGTTTCATTTTTTCCCCAAATGTCTGAATCCTGTTTTTCAGTTTTCAAATCAGTTAAGTGGTACATACAGTATTTACTGTAGTGACATTTCTATCACTCCTGACAGATTGTTAAACATTTTGTTGTAAAATGCTGCACCACAGCTGGCAAATTAAACTACTAGCCTCTGCACCTACAAAAAGCCTGGTAACTAACTTTTAAGGTCACGCTTGTTTAAAGCTTATAATCATAATGACCATGTTTCCTGCTAAACAATGAATAAATGTGTGAAATACATCTAAAATGAAACAAAACAGTTGTTTAATGCACCTTTTGCTACCTACTCATAATCTTCATACTAATGGGTTAAACATCCCCCACACTGCCCTCCCTCCAAAAAACAAGACGCAGCTTGATAAATATACATGAAGGCATGAAATATAAGATGACATAATTAAGCACACCATGACTTTCCCTTCCCAGAATTTTTTTTGATTGATATACTGTGCAAACTGCTTATAGTGATCACGGTTATCGAGATAATCAAATAGTCCGTTTACAGGGTTCATTTGGGATGTTTTCATACATGACAACATACAAAAAAAAGTCCAAGTGTGGTAATTTCTTAGTTTTTAACTTTACTCCCATGATACTTTGCACGATAGTAACCTGTCTGCTTCTGGTGAGCTACCTGAGACTGGTGCTGCATGCACAGTGAAATCATGACGGGCAAAAGAAAGTCATTTTCTCTTAATGAAAAACGTGAAAACTTGTTGAAGCTCCT
Organism: Nannoperca obscura; assembly: GCA_036024295.1. Classification (NCBI taxonomy): domain Eukaryota; kingdom Metazoa; phylum Chordata; class Actinopteri; order Centrarchiformes; family Percichthyidae; genus Nannoperca; species Nannoperca obscura. The sequence goes on along the minus strand of JAVQJL010082616.1, from coordinate 4,903 downwards.
GACAAACGAGATGCAGCAGTGAAACTCTGTGTTCCTTGGGCTACAGTAAGTTCTAAGCTAAGTGCAGGCATTTCATTTGTACAGTCAAGTGAAAGGAGCTTGAAACTGCTGTAGCTTATTTTAAAACAGTAACATTCAGTAAATAGCGAAGCTTTCCGTTTCACTTTATATTCAAGTAATAAATAAATAAATTTAAAGCATGGACAGACGTGATCACTATAATATATATTTGGTGTCCTTATGCAGCTCATCCTGTAATGTTATAATTTTCCACAGATTTTCAATCGTAATTCATGCTGGCATAAACTGAATTGCCAATTTACACAATCTCTGTTCCATTGGGTTACCCCCGGAGAATACACAAGTGCTCCGTACGGAACAAAGATGATTAGAATTGGTCGTCAAACCACCGCTCGAACATCTATTTCCATGACATTTTGCCGAGCATTTTGTTGGCGAATATATGTCCTGGACATCAATGTCTGAGCGGTTAGAGGGGAGGCTCTCCTTGGGTCCGTCCCCTGGCCTTCCGCGGTGAAGCAGATGTGAGGACAGATGCCAGGGGCAGATGGGCAACCGAGGCTACAGCCACACACTAGGCAACCTGTTGCCGGTCACATAACCACAGGACAGGTTGGTTTAACAGGCACAACACACGAGAGGCCACGTCACTCGTTTGAGAAGCCATCAGTCAAATGTTGAGGATGTTCGGAGGGCAGGGGGGTTCGGGTGGGTTAGCTCCTTGAAAGGTGCTGTGGAGGTCCTACACTGGTACTTCATGGTGTCAATGGTCTAGTATTAACAGGTTTAAAGAGGCAAATGTTCCATCCTCATTGATTTGGCAATTATTTATAAAATTATTATTATTTATTAATACTTATAACACAGTATTAATATTAATTCGTAGTGTACACACAATCAGTGTTTTGTAGCCAATCGTTAATGCCACTCATGATCCTACAGGAGGGGGAGAGATGGCCAACCACCTGTCCTCAACACAGGTCATAACCAGGAGTCACCACCCCCCTACCCTTACATACAGACACAATCTCTGTCCTTATGACCTTTTTTGTGCAGACACATAGGGAAGGGTGGGTGGAGGGGTGAGGATGGCAGAGAGCACATATGTAATTTATTCGCCAGCCCTAAAAATGAACAGCATGTGAAGGAATGTCTCCCTATTGTTCCACTAACTAGTCTGTCAATCTCTTGAGAGAGAGACAAAACAGAGAAAAATATTAAAGCAAAACAAAGAAGGACGCAAGCGGGACAGAAGAAGAGTGAGTGAAAGATGCGGCGCAGTATAGAGGGGGAAAAAAGCGTGGTTGGGATCAGTGGGAATGAGGAGGTCTGGAAGCTCATCCCAGTGGAGGGAAGCAGAAGGGCCCTGTAGCGCTGCTCTAAATCTGGCCAATGCAAACAGCTGCGGTGCTAACACAATTAATAGCCGGATGAGTTAGTACCAGACACAAGGCCACACAAGTGCCCCCCCCCCACCCCCAACACACACACACACCCACACACACACATATATATATGAGCAACACAATGCACCCACACACAGTTCACATATCAAATTCATCCAGCATAAATTCACACATAGACATAAAAAAAATAGAAATATGACTCGATGATTTACAATATGTAATAAAAAATATCTATTTTCCAGTGATTTGAATTTACCTTTACTAACAATAAAAACTCCATCTTCTCACCTTGGCTAGTGATGGGGATTTTTTGGAATACAAGTTTAAATTTGTATACTTTCACCTTGTCATGCTCTTGACTGTTAATATGTTGCTAGGTTATGGACATAAATAAGATAAAACATGTTAAGTCATGCATGCTAAATCATGAGATAGTGGTATATTTGAATGCATGTTAGTTAACCCTCACAATGTCAGGGTCAAAGTCCACTTTGATATATAAATACATTCAAATTAAGTTTTCTTTTTTTTTTCCTTAATATTTTTAAAATCTAAATATTCAGAAAAACATACTATACTGTATTGAACTGTGGCCCCTTTGGAAAGATTTGTTTTATTTTTGCATTTCCTTTCTTACCCTGCGATATGCCTGTTGATGTCTGTGACGCATTTGGTTTGTATCACGTTGCAATCCACAAAATAGCCAAATGAAGCACAATGATGTGGTATAATAGTAGGTAGACCAGATCACTGATATTTAGTCATATTGTGCAAAGAATATGATTATCTTATGTTATTTTATAAGTCATTTGGTTCTGCTGGCACATTTTACTGTATATATTTGTCTTTTGCTGCAATGTAAACATTTTGAAGTAAAGATAAGCAAGGTAGCTTTTAGACTGCAAAATAATGACACAGAATCAGTTGAAATATGGGCGCCAGTAAAAAAGTACTTAATGACACTTTAAAAAACAAACAGCAGATCCATTTTGGTTTGATTTAATCTTATTTCTGACTCAAGCTACAGTGTCACAGTATTAACACTACAGTTCAAATTGAAGCATAATCATCATGTTAATGATGATGTTGTTTGGATTTAGATTTGTAAATTGGTTGGGAGGGCGTTGGAAATGGTAGAACTCATTTTCAAAACTGTATCTTTTGTTTTTCCTGTTTGTCTTGTGTAAGTCAATAAAGTAATAACGATTTTAAACGTAAGGATAAAGATCTGCCATCTTTGCCCCTGTGTTTCCCTCCAGTTACAGTTCCATAATAGTAGGGTTTTGCAACATTGAGACACTGAGAAATCAATATAAACTTCTGAGGTTATTGCTAATTTTAATAAATGATCTACTGGACAACACTAGCAATGTCACAATGACCCACTCAATAACAGCCTTGATTCATAGTCAGAAAGTAATGTATTTGTTGTCAACTTGTGCTCATTTGCACAGATTTTATTTGTCCTTCTTTTTTTACATAAAGGGGTCATCAACATCCGTATTATAAGGTGTCCTAACATTCACATGTAGACCAAAGTGAATGGATTCTAATCATCAGATTGTAAAGTTAGAATTCCCGGACTGCGGTTCGTGGCTCAGCATATGTGCACAAGCCAATATTTCTATTATTTTTTTCAATTAACTATCGACATCTGCTTCTTTTCTTCAACCTGAAAGAGCCTCCTGAGCAGACCGGTATGCCAGCCCTGCCTCTGTGAGTGTCCTGGATGCCAGAGCAGCTCCAAATGAAATCCATTGTTGTCCTCTGCTATTTCTATCAGGGATGTAAGGCTTCTCATAAAGGCTTATCGACAATATTTGAAAGATGTGGGTATGTAGACATTTGCACACTGCACATGGATGGAGAAGAGACACAGCATTCTCTTCATTTGTTTGCAAAACAAGAAAGTGTCCAATGGCCGTGTTGAAAATGGAATCAGTCCTTGAAAGAAGCAGGTGCAGACGAATGCCTCTGTTTGGCCTTTTTGTGCAGCTAGACATTAGACATGCATAGGGAGTGCATGCAAGTAGACTCATAGTAATAACAACTACTAACTTCCTCAATAAATAGTATTTTATAATGCTTTAGATTGACAAAAGCAGACGGCAGGTTGTATGAAAAGTTTAAAACCACAGTCCCTGAGTGACCTCAGACTCCAAATATTTGAGTTCTCAATTAAATGTTATTTTCTCCCCCAGTCTAGCCACCACTGACTAGCTTTGTAGTAAAACAAGGTTTGGGTACAAGCTGGGACCCTCTCTGGCACCAGATAGCGAACAGTGGTGCTGACCATCCAGCCCACACAGCTTGGCATTGGTCCGGGCCCAGACCAGACCCCTTCAGCTGGCAGGAGGAGGAGGAAGAGGCAGGCTGTGGACGGGATACTCAGCTGGTTGAGGTCGAATGCATGCTCACACACACACACACAAAAACACACATACACACGGGACAAAAGGCCTCAATAGGGGCTCCAGTGTTGCACATAAACACTCAAACTGGCCCCGGTCTGAGCCAGAAAGCCTTATTAACCTGTCAATACAAACACACTAGAAAAGACAGTGAAAGAGAAATGGAAAAACACTCTCAGTCCACATGGGGGCCAAGGGCAGACCCAATCCTTTTGCTGTGACAAGAGCTTGCAGTGACAGGTGAAGATGATAGACTATAATCACAGAGTGCAGCCATCATAAAAGGTCACTAAAATTTAGAAAAACCTCCCAGTAAACAGGAGCAGTTCCTGACCCTGTCCTTTCAGCTCAAAGCTTTAGACATGACTGAATGTAGCCGAGCTGCTGTGTGGACAAGTCTACCAAAAGAGCATGTGAGAGCTCAGGTTAGATCAGAATGTGGATGCAATCATGTACACTTTGTGGATGTTAGAGGGAACAGCACATATGTGAATAAGACCTTGAAAATGCAATAATAAATATTGCATCTCCAGTTCTTTTCATTTTAAGTGTACTCTTATGAAAAAACCTCCTGAAATCATGATCATCATTTGATAAATCAGAATTTCCTCAAAATTGTTAAACAAGCTATGATTATGATAATATGATTTAAAGTACCACCACTTTTGAATTGTATTACCCCCATATCTACATGGAAGCTTGCAGCTCATGCAAAGCTGTAAAGATTAGAAATAAAATGAGTTTAAGTGATCAACAGTGTGTAGGATGTCTTGGTTCTTCCACTTATAAGAATTGTTGCAGATTAATTGTTTTGGTCAATCGATTCAGCTCTATACTTTGGCAATTACGTGTTTCCTACCCTTTTGTAGCATTAAAATCATTGGCAGTGGATATTAGGGCTGCATGCGCTGGTAAGTGCGTGCAGCCTGATACGGTTGCTCCGCTCGTCTTACTTGCTCTTTTAAATCTTTTTGTTATTTAACTTTGTACTTATGGGTTTTTTGTTTGGTGTTAACTTGTTGGTGTCGTGGCCTCCACAAATGTGCCCGTGGAGAGGTTTTTGGT
>JAVQJL010082609.1:0-29950 GCA_036024295.1 Nannoperca obscura | reverse complement strand
ACGGGCATATTTTTTGCACATCACACACCCCACACAACCCCCCCCCCCCCCCCCCCCTTTTTCCCACCCCCACGCCATCGTGGCAGGAATCCTTTGTCAGAGGTGTTCATCTGGAACAACTTTGCCACACTTGTTTTCATGTTCTTTTAGATTACAGGGCAGCTGGCCCCAGCTTTGAAGCTCACCCTCTCCCTTTGTCTCTGTGCAATGCACTCTGGTAATTAACTTTGTCCTTCTTTTATTTGTTCCAGTCACTCGCAGTCCACTCTTCTGAGCATCTTCTCCCTGGAGTACCAGGTTAGAAGTTTTCTTCCTTTGTGAGCCCTGACAGGTGCCTAATTGAATGATGAATGTCCCTTTATTTCTTTGTAATTGAACTGCCAGCTCTCTGATTGGTTTGGAGGATGCCCCCCCACCATACCCCCGTTTATTTCACCCCGACACCTCCACCCCTCCCTCCTCCTCACGTTCACGTTGAGGGCCCTTGCCTGCCTGAGCCTCAGTGGATGTCTGCCAAGCCTTCCCATCCATCTGTCTAATAACATCTAGCCCCTGCTTATTTGGTGGACCTGTAATAAATTATGCTAAACCATTATTATTCTGACAATAATAATTTCCCCGTGTAGTGCGGCTGCGTGTGCTAAATGTTTGCTGACTCGCACTGTCACTGCTGCTTTCCACGGCTGACAGCGGATGATGATAAATGGCCGCTGCCGCCAGTGGCAGAAGGCAGCACAGGCAGAAAATGGAGTCATTTATCATCCCCCTGACAGGTGTCAGTCACACTGCCTGTCTCTGTGGAATTACATTATTTTTTGTGTGTGTAGTAGTTTTTAAATAAGTTGTTTTTTAATCAATGCTCTTCCTCTTTTATCCCCTGTCCTTCTCTTTCTCAGCAAAAACGACAATTGAATTGCATGGAAATGTCAGGGTGTGGAATGTGGAATAGGGTCAATGTTTGATCGAAAAAGGGGAAATGAATACAAGGTTTGAGTGAGGGGTAGGGGGTTTGAACAAGGTTGCCTTGGCACACTTTGACCCCCGGCAAAGTTATTGAAATGAAATTACTGAGGTCCAAGATGTCTTGCGCTTGTTGATTTGCAATAGAGCATGAAAGAGGAACCAAGGAACAAGTCTGCATTTTATTTAGGTGGACTAGAATGTAAAGCTTTTGCCTCCTAACAAAAGTGTATTGTATGGAAATACCATTATTATAATTATGATTATGATTGCTAATTGTATTACATCTATGTTCTCTTTGTGACAGAAACGAACCAAAAGAACAATCTCAAGACACCATGCACCAGATGTTATTGAAAGCCACTACCAAAGGTGCTGTATTACTTTGTATTGCATGCTGTCTAGAACTCTCTGTTTATGTTCCTCTCATCTCAATCACTGTTTTTTTAAATCTTTTTTTAGATCTTTTTTTTTTTTGTCTCCCACTCTTACTGTCATACTGTCTTTGTCCCGTTCTCTGGCTAAGGAAAGGGCTTGCTAAAGTCCCTTCCTCAGTCAGAGGGTAGGTGGGCCACCATGACAGATATAATCTCCTCCAAACAAATCACCACCCTCAGGATTCATTCCAGACCTCCACTTGCACCTGCTAAGCTAAAGCTCTGTTCTCCATGTCAAATTGAAAGCAGAAAAATAAATAAATAAGCAGCCATTGGACATTTGCCTTACACAGGCTTATGATGGGATGATTATCTGTAATTCAATGAATAAGGATACATTTAAAAAAAGAAAAGAAAAACAGGCTGCAGGGGGGAACACCTCTTTGCATATTGCAATTAGCCTTTATCTAGCTTATTAGGCCATTGTTCTGGGGAAAACAAGGCTGGATAATGCATTTCTAATCCACTTACAACAACAAACCTCAGAGATGATCTGGGTAAGATCTGGGGGGAGCTGCAGTTTTAGCTGGCGAGGGAAAAAAGGCTTTTTGGGCGGCAGGGGTTAACTAACTATCATGTGCTTGTCTGGCTTCAAGGAAATTTGAAGCCCTTCAAGCAGTGCTGTTTTAACCACAACGAGCCTGCCATATGCCACCTAGGGCAAAGTCATCAGGGACATTAGCATGTCTTGGCTAGCCTGGTCTAGTCCCCTCTACCCTTCTGTCTGCCTTTGTGGGCCATGTTTTTTTTTTTTTTTCTTCACTGCTGTTGTTCTTTGTTATAATGAAGGTATCTGAGTGAAGCCATGGCACATCCCACTGCTGCTGTCCTGCTGGAGTTGGCCATTGAGGTAATGGCATAACCTTTTAGTTTTTTTTTCTCTCTCTTTTTTTCTTATGTTTGAAAAACATCTCCTCCACTGATGCTTACTTCTTTCTATAAATGGATAGGTAGAAGTTAACTACAGTGTTTGAATGTGTCCCCTGCCTGTTAGTCATTATCAAAATTGGTAAAATGGTCTCCTCCATTATCAATTATTTAATGTAATTGTCTCACCTCTATTAGGCAGATGTGAAAATACTTTTTGTGTTTTATTATGTAATTTTCCAAATTGCACTTCAGCCAGAGTTGCCGCAAACTGCGGACAGGTGAGGGCAGGGTCATTGGTTAATTCTTCTCTTCATCACTTCATCACTTGTTTACTTTTGGAGGTCAGTGCAGGATTTGTACTCTGGTTGGCAAATGGTATTCATACATATAATTATACATGTATGTGAACTTAAATCCATGTTATTCAGTGGATGTTTGTGTGTCTGTTTATAAAATTATCTCATGCTTTAAGCACTTCAATTTACATTGGTGAAAATGAATCTACTCAGTGGCCACTAGTGTTTCCTACATTTTGCAGTCAGTAGTAAATTATCATTTCAATTAAGGTAACACCAAAGAATCAACCAATAGTTCCTACTCAGTGAACAAAATGCAGCAAAAGCAGCTAAAGTGGCCAAATTACTATAGAATTTATGCAATACATTTTAGATTATTTTGCCTGGTCTGCATGTTTTATGAAGCCAGATACTGATTTTCTTTTTTTTCTTCTTTTTTTATCATTCAAATGCATTGTTATTATTTCTGCTATTCTATTTCCTCCTATTTTGATTGTTAGAATAGGCTGCATAACCTTTTAAAATATTTAAATGCACATTTAAATTTTTATTGGTGCTTACATCAGGCAACGAGATTTGAGGGTTTCTTAATCTAAAATCAGAGGAGTTCACATGCATCAGTGGCACCTCAAAGCTAACTGCCATTATTCATTCTCCATTTAATTGACACATGATTTTTTTTTCTCTAAAGGATTAAATTCAGCTCAGAGATAACTGTCTATGAACCATTTAACTGTCATTTTAATATGCTACTTAACATTTAAACCAAGCACTCATGGTCTCCCAGACCGCTAATTGATGTAGTTTCATCCCTTTATGAGACAATATATCTCCAACAGAGGGAAATGATTAACAATGATGAAGACTATTCATGGATTTATTTTTTTGCCCTCAGAAGCTTCCATGAATGAGGGTTCTAAACTCGACGTTTGCTGTTTTTATGTAAAGGTTACTTAAACATACATAGTTTAATACAGGTGCAGTTATGTTGTTCTTTATGTGACACCTATTAGCTTTGGGGGCTAATAAAACCGGTGTTTTACTGAACAATAATTGTTTTCTGCAGGAATTCAAGATTCTGTGAATCTTAGTCACATGTTAAACTCATGAAGTGCTGCGGTCTGACTTGAGAATGGAGATGGACTCATGATTAATTTGAAAATTAGGGAGACGCAAGTACCTGAACTAATCAGGTGGTCCTTATTCAGGCTGGGCCAGTGTCGGTAATGTTGCCATTTTTCATGTGTCAGCCGTGATGCAGGTTACCAGGAATCTGATGCTCTCTCGTTATCCAAAGGTGTGAATGGAGAAGCAGTCCAATAAGCACAAAGTAGAAAGGACTGAGAGGAGAAAAGAAAGGGAGAGAAAATAGGAGAGGAAAGAGAGCTACTGTAGCTGCAAGCCACAAATGCTAAGTCTGCATCGTGTTCAGAGGTCTTAATGAAGAAATAAACTCTGTGTTCACCCCTTAATTATTATAGACATGTTTGGCCTTTTTTTACAAGCTGCCTTCTTTGTGCAATATTATGGAGATGTTAACAAATGCTACTGCGGGTAAAAAGACAGTGTTTAGGCAGGAGCCTCTCTGCTCCTAGCGTTACCAGGAAGCATCAGAGAAAAGATGAAACACACTATTCTCACTATAGGCTGAGGGGGAAAATTCACTTTTGGTCCCCAATTATGCTAACAAGAGAAAAAATGATATTTAGCTGCAAGAACGTTGTGTTTCATAACGAGCTGGCTAGGAATGGCAGTCTTCAAGCAATATTTTAATTCCCTCCATACTGAAGAGGCTGTGAAATTTTGTAGTGAATGACTTAATGTGTCTTCTTATTTGCAGCATATATATTGTTTAAACACAGCCCAAATACAAAACTTTTAAAATGAAATTTCTCCATACGCCTGGTTTTCCTTCAAAGCTTATTTTGCCTCTGAACATTTGGGACCTTTTATGGATGGTGCCTGTTTATTGAACGTGATAAGTGTCATCTTCTGCTGACCTTGGGAATAGCTGTTGGTTTTACATTGCATACCTTTCTAACACTGTCATGGTTACAATGTGTGGAAACGATACTGTATTAATACAAATGTGGTCAGATAGGTACCTTCAGTATTAGTCATTAGTGCTCCTTTACCTGTCAGGGCTTCTCCCTCCACTCAAACCAAAAACATTGCACACCTCTTAAGGTGTCTTTGTGTTCAAAGAGTTCTGCAGCCGAAGGTTCTATCCTTCCTATTAAGGGCTGCATTCCCACAGTCCCTCCAGCATGTCCTGTTGGTTCTTGCAGTTTTGCCTTGGTGATCATCCTATGATTAAAGCTTTCCATTGTCTCTAGCCTGGGCATAGTGTGTGCCGCTTTTTCATACGAGATGAGAGACTACGGTTGTCCGTTTGACAGAGGTGAAGACAATTCAGCTGGGTAGGTTGGCTGTGTAATTGGCGATCCCTTGTTCCTATGGGATAGGTTGTTGAAAAGCAAGGCTTTCAAAGACCAATTTGCACAGGGATTGTCGAAAGTTAGGTCAAGGTTTGGAAATACAATAATATAATTTTGAGCCATTACAATCATTATTATATATGTGACATCAGCAGAAGGTAGACTGGCCATGTAATTTCAGTGCCATAATACTTAGGCTATTTGAAATATGTTCCACTTCCAAACTGGATGTGTGGGATTTAGTCTGAAGTTTAGTAAATTGAGTAATTCTCAAGAGAGGAATAACAGTTTCACTATACTTATGTTTTGAAGTAGCATTAAATCTCCATTGATGCCATAGCCTGTTTTTTATTAAGGGAAATTCTCTCTTTTTTGTTGTTCAATCTATGTAAAGGTGGATCTGTCTCCTGCACTGATGGCTCGAATCGTCTTGGACAGGTTTCTTCAGGGCCTGGAGGGTGGAATGCGTGAGTAACACTTTTCCATTTCCCACTCTGTCCAATCTATCATTCCCCCCCATCAGTCTTAATTGTAGCACTTTGTCTTTTGAATCCCTTTCTGTTTGAGTCCCAATCCCAGTTCTAGCTGCTGTATTTTCACCCTGTCCAAGCCTAATGAGAGACAGACCACATTTAGTAGTAGCTGCATCCCAGCGCACATGACTAGCAATTAAACACTGGAAGGACCACCCACCTCTCAACTGCAGTGTGGATCAATGCTAGCTCACCTCATCAGTGTTATTTATAACACCCTTGATTTCTTTCCTCACCCTCCTTCAACCCCCAAATGCATACATCTACCCCCTACCTTCTCTTCTTCCCTTCTCTTTCTCCATCCCTACTGGGGTCCTCTGGAGGAAACTGAGTTGAGGAAAAGTGTGGCAGAAAAAACAAACCATTACTAGGTAACGCTGATGGACACGCTGCAGGAGAACCAAATTCCAGATGCAAATATTTTTGTTGAACATGTCTAAGAGATTGTCCAGAAATAGCATTCTGGTTAGTGTCTTTTTAATTTTTGTTCCTTTCTAGAAGTGTCTTACGTCATCTTCTGTAATATCTTTTGCCATAAATACTGCCCTAAGTTGTAGTTACACCTTTTTACATGTGACATGTGTTTATTCATGCAAAACCTCCTTTTCTTTTTCTCTTTACACTGGAACTGTTAATATCACATGCACACATGATTCTATATAATTTTAATCAGCCTATCCTGAGGATTGTGTGTGTGGCTGTGCTGTAGTCAGTGCTTTGAGAGTGAATCGCATGATGTCAAAAAGACGTGCTTCCAATTTAATCAAGAAAGAGATTAAAGTGGATGTGTGTTATTTTCAACTTCGCCACAGCACAGCCATTTGTCAAAGTCAAAGATGTGATTGCTTTGGACCCACCGTTATCCACTGTCTGTCAAAATACTAGTCTGAGCAGCTTGTAGAACAGGGCATTCATCCAGGAGAAGCACTCCGTCTCATATAATAGCACACTGCATCCCTCCATCTCCATACAGTGAAAACATGCTTTATTATTGCTCAGAATAGATTTGCAGCAGATGAAACTTCCTGGAGCATCGTTGTTTAATTTCAAAACAGTATTGTAACCATGCAAGTATGCCAGTGTTCGCAGGCTAGCGAGTGATGTCATGTTCGCGGTTCTTCTTGTAGAAAGTGATTTTTACAGAAGCTAGATGGTGTGATTACAGGATAATCATAGATCCAAATCAGCCTAACTCAACCTACATGCTGTGACAAAACACTGTTTGGATCAGATTAATATGTACTATTTTTATCTTGTAAAATACTCTTTACTGTTGTTATGAGTCCCCACATTTTCAAATTATGTCATACATTATACTGTACCTCCCCACTGTTGCCAGCTGTGAAGTCAGTTGATTTGAGGGTGACTTCTGTTTTGACAGAGCTCCTCTGCAATGTCCTCATAACCTGCTTGGCCTTTGCAAATGAATGTGCTGCCCGCATGGGCTCTGCAGTCAAGTCGTCCAATCTCCCTGTGTGTATATTAGACTCCAGTAATGTGCTGCCATTATGAAACAACGCAAGGATAATTGTCTTTGCTGGCAATTAGCTAACAGGTTGGTCCAGTGCTATTGTCAGGCATATCTGTCATGCCCCCCTCCAGCACCAGACTGCGCTCCAGTGTGCATGTGAGTGTGTATTTGTGTGGATTTGTTGGACTCCAGAGGGAGGGAGGGCAGGCACACAGCAAAGATCAATAGACTTCTATATAAGGAACATTACCCCCTACTGGGTGAGTGGCTCGCCTTTGCCTAGCACCATCGTTTTTTTATTCCCCTTCGCATTCCCTTTGCATTTAAGAGACACAGGAATGGGGCCTTTGGGACTGTGGAATATATGTACAATCACTAGTGCTGGATCAATACAGAGTTTTAAATTGTTTTCTGTCCCTTCCTTGTTTTGTTTTGCTCGCTTGTTGTTGCCCCACTCCCCCCCAACCCCTTCCCTCCCTCCTTTCCTCCTTCCCTCCCTCCTTCCTTCCCACTAGCTACACACACCACCACCACACCTCAACATGCCTCTTCTTGCAGCAAAAGTATTGGAGAGCGCATCAGTCAGGCAGAATGAAAGACTATCTGGTGGCGCTTGTAAATAAATCAATACATTCAAAGCAGTTTTATCACGTATTGAATATGATATCAACATCCATAATGCTCCTTGTCTCATGAAAACAGACCTGGCAGTAGGTGAGGAAAGGTCACATGTGCACTTTTACACTGTATATATCCACTATTTTAAGGTCTTTAAAAGCTGCACTTGATAGGATAGGAAACAGAGCATTCAGAGCCAGTTGTGATAGCTTCAGTGTATGTGCCAGAATTCCTTTCAGGGTTGTTATGGACTAATGTCCCAAAGATTCCCCAAATAGGGACACGATGTGACAATTACGTTTATAAAGCACAAGGAAGTATTGAATATTTGAAAATATTGAATTTGATAACTATAAAACAGAGACACAACTAGGGCAGCAAAATATACATTTTTATTACAGTTAAATCTAAGTCACATTAAATTGCTTATATTCATGCATCTGATTTTGCACTATACATTTTCACTGTTATTGATCATACTTTTTCTTATTACCACTGTCTTCTGGAGAGTGAAAGGACTAAAACAAGTGTATATAATGACAAAGTTAAATTGAATTTTACTGATAATCAAAACAAATGACTTTAAATTCATAATGGAAAACTGAACTGATACCAACAAATTGAAATAAAGGCGGTAATTAAAATATTGACGTAACTGATGTACTTACTATAGTGCAACAAAAAAGATTTGTTAAAATTGTTTAAAATCTTAATGCTGGCTGGAATGATGGTTGACATGGACAGCTATCATAAACTGGATTAAACCTACATCATGTGTACACACTACGTGTCTCAGGCCACTTTTAAGTTCTGTAAATGATACAATCACATTGTAAACAGCCGTATTGTCGTTCCAATTCTATGTCGGTAGATACTACCTCTTAGAAGTCACTATCGGGCACATTGGGGGAGCTCCTGCTCCTTCTTTCCCCCTTCCTGCTATCTCTTCATCTGTCTCTCTATTCCTCCTTTGACAGGAGTTGATGCGCCTCTAGATTTAGACATACTTTTTTGAGGAGGCAATTTTGCTAGCTATTTGACCTTTTCCATTTTCCCAAGGCCCAGCTCCAGATTAGATTGCTGCTCCATGTTTTGTAACTATGTGATTCGACCGCCTTTAAGATTTATTGTCACATTCCTTTACAGAAGCCTTGTACGCAAGGTTATAAATGTCTTGTGTTTGATGTTAACACTGTGAGAATGTTAGCGTCTGCTATGATCCTTCGGTTCCTTGACATAATTCATAATAGCTTCAGTGTTTTGCAGATCAGACGTGTTGATAACTGAATATTGTATTATGTTCCATCCAGTAAAATCTCAACTTTCACTATGATTGTTATGGTTCCTCCTCTCTTGTCTTCAAGTGCTGCTCTCTTCTTTCTCTCACCTCTACACTGTGGTTGAGCTGGTGTGTGTATATGCAGCCTTTTTTCAAATAATGAGAGCAAGGGCACTTCATTAGCAAGACGGGAGGGAGTAAGGAGGCAAATGCAGGATGAGTGTTTCTTTGCGTGTGTGTGTGTGTGTGTGTGTGTGTGTGTGCATGCAAGGGGTGGGTGCAAGGGAGGTAAGCAGCAGCGTGGCACTTCACTTGACAAGTATACTAATTACTCTTTTTCAGCAGAGAAGCTCCAGTCAGCCTCTGCCACAGTCTAATGGCCTGACCTAGGAAGCCTCTCTCCATAGCCGAGCCTCCCCACATCCACTATTACTACTGCTACGCACACACACAGCAATGTAGAGTCTCATCTCACCGCTATCAGGGAGAATCAGGTGGAAGCAGATCAGTTCTGCCCCAGTAACCTCTTCAGGGACCGGGCTCCTCCTGCTCAGGAGATACCACCTCATATCATCAACTAGCACCTACACACAACTGCCACAGATAGCTTAAAAATATATCTCTCTCTCTTTCTCTCTCTCTCTCTCTCTTTCCCATCTTCTGTTTTTTTCAATACGGGAGGATAAATTTAAAAGGAGTAAATTGGAAAATCAAATGAGGGCTTTAGGCAGCCGCAGAGATTTGCAGAGCTGTCGGCCAGCGTCGCAGAGCCTCATCCATCATGTCCCACAAGTAGTCAATTCCTCTAGTATCTGTAAATGTTTTCAGATATTAGCCAATTTATATGCTCCGAGATTCATCATGGAAAATCAGCTTTAGCGGTGCACATTATCAGGACCTGTCTCTCCCTTGCTCCATGAAGTTTGATGAACGAGTGCCCCTCCACAGCTCAATGGCTGGTGCATGGGGAGTGTGTATGTGTGTGAGGGGGTGGGCATATAGAGGAAATGGGTAAATGGCCCCCCATCCGTGGAAAAAAAGTGTTTTTTTTTAAATTAATAAACAAACTTGCAGAGGAGCTCATCAGTGTCAGGGGCAATAACAATTGTGATCCGTTATTGTTTATTACGGTCCTCCCTCAACAAATGTTTCTATCTAATGAGGTTTCTCAACATTTTTTTTTTTTTAGATAATGACTTTTTCACCCTAGTGGAGAAAGGAAGAGTAGTTACAAATGACACAAGTAAGCAATGAGAAATCAAGCCTATGTTATGTGGCTGTTACCTTTCCTTATATAGTTTATCTTGTTTTGGAGTTGCATATGAAAACAGCCTTGTGATTTGTTTACACTAGTTGTTTTCTTTAGCAAATCCCAATGGAGGCGTAGCGTTTCACATCTATTATTCTCCTCTTCTCTGTTCTTTCTGTTCAGATGTTGACGGTGTGATATGGTGCCTTAGTCTGAATTTATACCAACATGGGACAATTACAGTAAATTTGGTGAATGTTTACAAGGTGCAAAGTCGTGCTGCAGGGCTTTGTTCTCTGTGTCTGGTGTTCTTCAGATTATGCTTTTTATTTTGCTGCATGTGTTTTATGTGTGCATCTGTGTGAGCCGTGAGTGTGTGTATTTAAAGAGCATGGCGCGTGTGTGTGTGTGTGTGTGTGTGTGTGTGGCAGAGAGGAGCTCAGGGTGTCATAGAGGAGTGCTGTCGTGCAAGGCGGGGGCGGCTTTAATAAATGTATGCTGATGTTGGAGGCTGCAACGATGCGAGGGATGCAAGGGCCCTGTTGTTATTTACTGCTGTGTTTGTGCACAGCAGCGAATCTTGGGCCTGCAAATGGCATTACAGCCCATGATGAATGAGCATTAGGGTAAACTCATTTTAAAAGCATCCTGATTTATTAGCGGCCTGGCCTTCCATTTTCATCAGGTCAATGCTTGGCTGAAATTCCACAATGTCAGCGCCAAGGTCACCTCTTTATGGCTATTTTTAACCCCATCGCTCAAAAAGAGCAGGAGAAAGGGATCCTATCACTTATTATGGCCATCTACCAAAAATATCAAAGGTCTGGAGAGACAAGGAGAGAGAGAGAGAAAGAAAGGAGTCCAGTCTTGGAAGTGTGTGTTTGTGTGTGTTATGTTATGTGAGAGACCAAAATGTGGTGGTGGTCAACCTCCAATTATGAGTGCTAGTAAGACAAGAGCTTTAATGGCTACCGTTTGCCTTCGGGGAGGTTTATTACGCAATACTGTTTTGCAGAAGCAGCGTCAAATCTATAAAACGACCATTAGGAAGAGGGAAAAAATCAATCAAAATGCCATTAAAGTGGAATAAGTTGCCAATATTGCTGATGTGGTTGCGGGTCCTTTGATTTTCCTTCAGATTATTAGGCACAGTCGAGTAGTGACTTTGTTAAGGGAAACCAGTGTTGTTGGGGAGTAATATGTCTTCTGGCTTCATAAAGTTTGCTGCCTCATATTTCCCGCTTTATTGATTATCCATTATCATTTGTCATGAGGTGTCCTAACTCAAGGGGAAAATATAACCCTCTTTCTTCACCGCCGCCTGCACTGCACAGGAACGTGGTATGGATCTGCGTGTGAAGGTACCAATCTCTGAGAAAAATGAGCAAAGAAATAAAGCACAGGCCTGTGCCTTGCAGCTCTAAGAGGGAGTGTGAGGTTATGGGTTGGGCTGGGGGAGTACCGTGGCTGGGAGAGACTGAAACAGAGAGGAGGTAGCAAATAAAAAAAAATAAAAAAAGAGGTGGCAGAGAAAGATGAAGACAAAGAAGGAGAAACAGAAAGAAAGGAGGGAGCGCCGAATGGGCTTTGTTCTACTCCACCCTCCTTCCTCTTTATTTCTTCATAAGGTAGATGAGGGATCACAGCACTGTTTGTGCTCTCTGTGATAGTTTCCTCAAGGAGTAATGCCTATGAAAGAAATGCAGGGGAAGAAAGGACGGGTCTTAAGGGTTTTTAAATGGTATTAAAAATCACTTTTTGTTAATGAAATACATTTAACAGATGTCTAATAATCCAGTCATCATTTGTAAATGTACGCCCAAGTCTTATTTAATTGATCCTTTTTCATTTGAGCATTTTTAAGTCCCTTTTTTATCCATTTTTATAAATCTTCACATACGCCACCGTTATATACTTTGCAGTTTTGTAGATGAGCTTGGGGATCTCTGTGCAGTGTTGGTACAGACACCATCCATGCCTGAAATGTGAATGGAAACATTCCTTGTATTGTCTGTAATGCTGCAAGTCTGTCAGGACCATGTATCACTAAAATGGTGTGCCTCAACCATTTCGTCACACAATGATACAATCCATTTAATCCAAATCTTTTAACAAAATGATTTAAGGAATTTTTTTGCTGTTGCAGTACCAGCAAATCAATCCAGCAGGCTTTCCTTTCTGATTTATAATGTTAGTAGAGCAAGAATGGGGATGAGAGATGCAGAATAGTCAGCGTTCATAACATAGATAAACTACATAGGGCTCCTGTGCTCTGGACTGAAACATTTATCTATAGAAAATCTGTATAGACACCAAGCAGGCATCTAATGGACTAGTGTGGAAATACTGCACTAACAGTGGCATGGCGAATTACAGTATGTCAAACCTGTCTTTTTTCTGTATATTTTCAGTTTGCTCTCAATTTAATGCAGCAATTAGATTAAAAAAAAACATTTATATGCAATGTAGACAAGCTATACTGTTTGATGTAATTTACATATTCATATTTATGTGAGTTTTGTATTTGTTTCTCTCCCTCTCTTGCCTTTCTGTCTTTTTCTCAGCCTCTAAAACAGTCCTCACCAGCATGCTTAAGGAGCCGTCATTAATTCCAGACAAAATCTTGGCCAACAATGTCTACCAAGTGAGTGTCTCAACTTTTTGAATTTCAACTGAAAAATTACAGGAAATCATTTAAATAGTTTGGTGTCATGGAAGGATACATTTTTAATTACTTTATTAATTCATTTAATTATCTATAATTTAATGAAGTGTGTTGGCCCTAACCTTTTCCACATAACAAATCCACTGCTTACGTACAGTGGGTTTTTAAGTGTTATTGTACCACCTAGTTGCCAGACGGCATCAACCGCTCATGTTTGCTGATGAGGTCACGTGAGAGCCGGCGGTCATGCCTGCCAATCTGCCAGCATCTCCTGTGTTTTCTCCTTTCGCGGCACTGTATGGGCTTCCTTCCCTCACCGCCCTCACACCCACCCACCCTTTTTGCGCGCCATAATATTTCTTCCCCCTCTTTTCAGTGCACAATAAACGACTGCTGTTATGGACCGCTGGTAGACTGCATCAAACAGTATCTTATCCCATAAAATTTTAAGCCTGAAATTGACGAGGAGCTATTGAAGGGGATGAGATGTGTCTGGCTTCACCTGACATAAAAGTTCTGCTTCACAGAGGAAGTGTTTCATCCTGCCTGCCATCCCCCTATCACCAATACAGGGGCTGGAAGGCGATGGAGGTAAGAGGAGGAGAGGATAGACTGATCTAAATGCATCTTCATGTGCACACAGTGGATCAGACCCAATGTTCTATGATAAAAGAAAAAAAAGATCATTCATAAGGCTCGTGGTGGTTGATGTCTTATTTTGTGGGGTATTTTATTTAACCCATATGATTTGTTATTTTATGTTAATGACAAAGATTTTTCTATATGCCTGATCATTCTTATGCCATTCAGCATCATGGAGAGTTCTGGACCAATCAGTTCAACTTGAACAATTAATTTTGATTGCACAGAATCTTCTTTTATTTTACTCTTTAGTGTTTTCCTTTTCTGTGCCCTACAAATACCTGCTCCTTGTCTAGCAGGGGCTTGGCCTTGATTATAGGGGCAGAATTGTTGTCCAGGCTACTTAGGGGCAAGCAGCTGGGTAGCAGACCAACTATTTCCTGGGGAAGGAGACTTACTTGAATAAGTGTACATGTGTACGTCTGTATGTTATTGTGTCTGTCCAGGCTTTCGTGTGTGTGGCGGGGCTGGGTTGCTCTGTTCATAACCAGTCAACCCTGTCCCATCCTGCCCCCTTTCCACCCCCCCCCCCCTTTTTACCTTTCTTTGCCAGTCCTCTTGTCAGTGTCAACTTAGTCTATTACACCACCACAGAGAGTTCATGATAACCGCCCCACTGCTATGTTCTTTGTGAAAGAGCTCCATCCTCAAATGAGAGGAACAGCTCTTAATACATTTGTGGCGATCACGACATGTATGTATTAATTAGAATCCATTTTTAGGGCTGTATAATGCTATAAGTACTTCACTCTCTCTTGGAAGATCACGTTTTGCATATATGATATCCCGCCTCTTCAAATACAAGATTCCTTTCCGTGGCTTCAAGCAAGCATGCATCCTGATGCAAAACGGCATTTATTTTGAAAGCATTTTTCTTCAAAGATTTTAGAGGAATGCGTGGAGAAGCTAGTCCAAACCTGTGCTCTATGCATTTTGCCAAATTGGCGATTGTTTTATCTTCCTCATTCAGGTAATGCACATGGGAGATCTGTTGTGAGAGCAGATGAAGGTTGACCTGACAACTGAAGAGTGTGCTTGCCCTATATTTACTGCCAAAAAAAGCGAGGTGCCTTTCACTTTGCATTGTAAACCAATAATGGAGAAAAGCTTATTCTGAACTTAAAATTATGCCAAACGTACGGTATGCACAGTTGAGCTTACATCACCTCAAGTCTGTGCACT
This sequence comes from Nannoperca obscura, assembly GCA_036024295.1. Classification (NCBI taxonomy): domain Eukaryota; kingdom Metazoa; phylum Chordata; class Actinopteri; order Centrarchiformes; family Percichthyidae; genus Nannoperca; species Nannoperca obscura. The sequence goes on along the minus strand of JAVQJL010082609.1, from coordinate 15,310 downwards.
GTTGTTACCACAGAAAACTACAGTGTATTTTGTGGTTTCCATAGTAACCAGTGCCAGATTTTTTTTTTGCTAAATCTTTTTTATGAGCAACTTCTTTGTATTCATAAACTTATTCTTGAAGTTTTTATTTAATTGTATGTTGTGGCCCCAGCTGAGACCACTCTACCTAAACATTTTGGTGTTTCAGTATGACATGTAAAATACGGCTATTGCTAGGCTGTTGGAATCCTTGACTCTCTGTTCTCAGCGCTATTGGCCAAGAGCATGAGGTGCTGCTCTGTGACAAACTGAAGGAGCGGAACCTTTCCTTTTTAGGTAAGCCATCTCTTGACCTTCTCATCACATTTCTAAAGTCAATGTAAGCTTAGCAAAGGAAGACCTGGACGTGACTGATGCAGTGGATGCTATCTCTTATTGATTTGCTAACAACAAGGAGCTGTTATCAAATATCTTTGGATGTTTTATGCACCTGATATATTCACCCTATAATGAATATTTTTTTTAAAAGCTTCAAAAGTAGGTTTTAATGTTTCATTGGTTGTAATGTTTGGTCCTCTCAGGTTGCTGTTCAGTTTTTTGTGTTGTTTTTGAATTGAATGAAAAAGGCCAGTTTTTCTTTACATGAATATTACGTTGGTACCATTAAGGGGATATGTATGGACTGCGAAGACTGTTGCCATTTTTCTCCAGCATTTCATGTTTAGAAAGTAATATATAGTTGTCTTAATATCTTCTACTTTCCTGATGCTATTGTCTTGTTCTAACAATATTAAATCAAGGTGGAATATCCAGGTGTGAAATTGTCAAACAGAATTTTTAACCATCCCTTCCATCACCCCCATCCCATCACCATCCCATAGGTCAGATGAGTGATGAAGAATAAAAGTCATTCCCTCTGCCATTAAGACCATATCATTTATTTGGACCTGGAGTGCTGACCTTTCCTCAAAGCTGTACAGAGGACTGTTCTAAAACTGTCAGAGTTCGGGCAGCACAAGGGCCACAGAGGCAGCCTCACCCCATCTGATAAATGGATTGGAAATAAGCTACCCAACAGCAGGGATGGCCCATTAATTTTAATCAAAGGTGATGTAAAAAGGCGATCAGAGCCACATGACAATGTCAACAGCCCAGTAGGTATGAATAGAGGCTCCCATCCTACCATACACATCTACACCCACATTACCACACCCAGGATGTCCCTTTGTACCACAGGCCTCTGGCAGCATCACTGACCTCACTCAGCTCTCTTTCTTCCCCCTTGGCTGATGCTACCTCCTCACCACCACTGACACCGCCACCCTCCATCTCTCCTCAATTCCCTTCCATGCCCCATTAGTTGAGCTTGGCTGGAGACAAAGAGGCAGGCCCTTGGAACTGAATGACCTGGTCAGCCTGAGATTTAATGGAGAAATCAGGTGTTGTAGGGATAATGGCCGAAGCGCACCAGAAGTCAAGGACAATGGCTGCGGCCTGTGCAGGCAGGGGTCAGGCTTACAGAGTCTATAATGTCAACCTTGTCCCCTTGCTGTATATTTTATAATGCTCTGCCAAACTGCAAACTGGAGAGTGGCTCTGTAACTGGGCTTTACGGGTTTTTGTGCAATGACAGCGAATACGTGGCAGATGTAGTTAATGGTTTTACTGCGCTTGCTGTCCTTTACTGTTATTTCTTCTGCTTTGCTAACTATCTGCTGTAGATGAAAACCAACTGAGAGCTATGGGCTACGACAAAACGCCTGATATCATCCTGGAGGTTCCGATTGGTTAGTATTTACATTACAAATGTCAATATTTTATCTGTCAACCTTAACTGCCTTGTTTAAGAGGATTATGCAGCAAAACCATGTCATGTTAATGCCAGACCTTCTTTGATTTTTGTGAAAGACAAAAAAATATCACATGTCCCTTCTTGATCTTGCTTGTGTGGCTTTCTTTTCATTTGTTTTATAAGTGTTGTTGTGTGTTTCTGTTTCTGAAAAGCCGTGGAGGGACACATTGTACACTGGATTGAGAGCAAAGCCTCATTCGGAGACGACCACAGTCATCGCACCTATCTCAACGAACAGTTCTGGAGCTACTGGAACAGGCGAGTCTTCTCTTTGTATTCTCACCTCTCTGCTATCTGTTTTTCTTTTGCTGTCTCTAAATTAACCATATAATGTTGCAACTACTATTTCCCCAGTTTGCCTATTATTTATAACGTCTCCATTTTGACCACTAACCACAGTCAGCTTTTTCTCAGTATTATAAAGGCAACTCATATCTCTGTCTAACAATGCAAGCCACTTCCTCCCTGGCTTAGGCCACACTAACTCTACACTTCCATATGGTACATCTGTATATCACACTACTTCCACAACCACTCCTGCCATTGGAGCCTTTTACTGCCTGAAGAGGTCTGCCTGTGAGCTTGATTGTTTTCCAGAGTACACATATTGTTTTAGAGGGGAAGCTGGGAAATGGGTGATTAATCCGTTGCATCTGTTGTCATGAGAACCTTTTGGACAGGAACAGGCGCTTGTGGTCTGACCCTGAGGGAACAGATCTGTGTATGCACATGAATGTGTGTCTCATTGCTAGAAATGAGATGAGAAATAAGATGTGCAAAATACATCCTTATGTCATTGTCTCCTGAGAAAACAACTGTATTTAGATTGTCTTTATCCACAGAGAACACCAATTTTATTTGATTTTCTCGTCACACTGTGAAAACATAATGCTTACAAGTGTTATAAGATCATTCCCCTTTGTATTTAGACATTCATGTGCTAGTTTATAATTTAAAGGCTGAAAATGTCCCATTGTCCCAGCCATTGATTAAATTGTATATATCAGTTTTTGCCTATTCCCTAAATGCCAGCAAAATTGGCTTTGAGCACCTGTCATACAAAGTGTCACTAGACATTATCCAAATCATTTAGCACAAAACTCAGTGTTATAATTTCCAACAAAAAAAATCAGGTAGAGCGGCCTTTGTGTTGAGGCACACAGAGAGAAGGTTAGGCGTCGCTCACACATGGTCTTCACACCCCTTCCTCCCTTGGCACGAGGTTTCAGTCACCAAGTTGAAAAGTCGCCCACACGGCCTCCATTCGGCTCGCTGCGGCCCCGGCCCCCCTCAGCCGTGACGGCCAGCTGACATGTTGTGACATGGTGCTGGAGCGCCAGGAGGTTCCAGACCCCAGGCACAGCCGGACTCTCTCTTTCTCTCTTTGTTTTAGTTTTTTTGGTGCATGTAGAGTACCAGATCAGGAGACCAAAACACATAAAAAGGTGAATTATGAATGAATTATAGATTTTCTTGTATGGTTTTGTATGCACAATCCTTCTATTGTCTGCCTATCAGAGATTAGATAACAAAGTACTTATTTATATTAAAGGTTTTCCTAATATAGATAACCAAATCTGTTCGAAATAGCCTGTTCTTATTCTCATTCGCAATTTTAATGTACCATATACAAACTAAGTTTGTAATACTTTTTTTATTGATAACCCCTTCATTTTTGAGTCTCCCCTATATGCTACAAATAATTCAAAATTTTTTATATGTAAAGATAAAGAAATTGATGACTGACCTGATTTCACTTAGAAGCTGCCAGCAAAACAATCATTTGATTTTCAGGGAAGATGACTCATCCAATATCATTCAGGAATTAAAATGTGGGAGATGAGGTCAAGGTCATAATCAATGGTGTGTTTTATTTTCTCAAAGTACCATAGTTTTATTTGGAAATGGCCTGCTTCCAGAAGGAAAAAGCTCTGTCATTTTCTTTTACTGTCGACGTAAGGAACTAAAAGTCACTGAGGTGTGAATTTACAAAGGGCCAGTCTTTGATGGTTACCATCTTTGTTAGGCCTCAGTTAATGTCGCTAAGAAAGTTGGTGACAATAAAAGGCTTTGCTAAAGCTCCAGAACACTCCCAGGCCATGTTTGATGAGAAAGTACTTAAATTATTGCTTTCAGTTAGTCAAACTTAAAATAATGTGAAAAGAGCTCATTTGATTTGCTTCACAGGCAACATGACATGAAGATCAGAGATCTCCATAAATATTTTACTGAGTATGTCAGTGTTCTTTCTTCATTTCGATTGAAGTGGCATTAATCTGTCTTTAGTCTTCCTCTTTGGTACTTGTGGTATTAGTTTACAGTAAGGTCAAAATTTCCGAATACTAACAGGCTGATTGGATGGTTAGGGTTAGTCTGAGCCTTACATATTTGCCCACGGGTGTCTTTCATTGATATTCACTGGGGCGGCCTTGTCCAAGTGTATTAAGGAACTGACAAAGTACATCCCATCATGTCAGCCAGCAGCCTGGTCAGATAAACATTCTAGTGTCAAAAAAGAAAAAATGTCAGTCCCTTCAGACCCTACCTTTTCCAGCACCCTTGTAATTTTTAATTGACATTTACTGCTGACATTTGAAAATGTGCCTCATCTTTCTCTTATTGTTAGACCTTATGCATTATCGTCTGCGGTACAAGTGTGTGCGCACATGTGCGTGTTTGTGTGTGTTTGTAAAGTCAAGGCAGTGAATTTGGGGTCAGCGCTTTGTAGTCACAAAAACATAAACCAATAGAGAAATAGGGGACAAGAGAGGGATAGGGTGACATCATCCTCCTTTCACTTCTCATTAGCTGAATTCAGTTTATGAGACGAGCCCTGAAGCACTGATGTTTAGGGTGTCTGTCCATTCCCCATTCCAACTCAGATTTCAGTGCTTGACTCTAAACCTTTTGGTTTTCCTTTTTGACTGCCCTTGGATTCACACAGCAATGTTTGTAATTACTTCATTGCCCCTGATTGACATTTCCAGTGATTTGCTTATTTTTCATGAATTCCCTCTTTGCTTAACTGAACCGCTTCACCCATTGCTTGTGTTAATTGTTCTTGGTTTGCCCTCAAGCATTGCAAAGTGAGCTATGGGGACATGTTTTTGTAGACAGAAAGAAAAAACATAACTAATTTTCCCTCCAAAGCCCTCACCAACTGCATTTATCATCCAAACAATAGTCTTGCCAACACACTAACCCCATAATGAACCCCTCTTCAGTGAAGTGAGGGGTAATGACGCTTCACCTACAATGCTCCCAAGAAAAAAAGATAAAAGGGGGAAAAAATGGAGAGAAAAACGGTCTTCTGCAGAATCAAACGGCGTGTTCAGGCCCAGTGCCTGGATGAGATGGCGACGCAGCAGCTATTGCTGTCTTCCAGCCATCAATCTTAGCTGGTGGCGTTCCAGAGCCAGCGAGCCCTCTGCTCTGACGGATGTTCAGATAATTGAGTTATCCATCTCGCCCAACTATCAGAGTTGCATAAAAATTATTCACCTGCTGGTGAATATTAAACACATAATGAGCCTCTTGTGTGTTTTAGGAGAAGTGGCTAAGGTTAAACACAGCATGTAATGAAATATGGACCCTTTTGTGGTGCCACCTTAACTCCTCCTGCTTGATTATGGTGTACTTAAATCAATTATGGTTGGCAAAGTTTCTTCCACAACTCTCCTGAGCAGCAACTAAAGTTCTGCCCTTGTACTGATTAGTATGTCTCATCAAATACTTGACAGTTATTTGCTGATCTGGATAGTTGTGCACTTGAATGCTTGTGGTGGATTTGCTAAAATGATGCAGTTGGGTTTTTGCCATTCCTTACTGCAGATTGTGGCCACGCTACTGTAGATGGTGCCTGTGAGGTTTAGTTACTTAATATGTTGTTGTCAGTCTGCAGGGTCCTTTGTAAAGGCAGTGTATCTTGATTGGAGGACAAAAGACACCAGAGAAGTTTTGATACTTGATGGATGGATAAATAGATGGATCTATAGATCAGTCATTGGTCCTTTTTGTCAGTGTGTATCACAGATTTTACAAAAGAAGTACTAAACATAAATTTGTCAAAACATTAACACTACTGCTTTTCACATCAAAGCACAGTCACAAAGCAAACATCTGACAGATATGGCAACAAGGGCTCCTCTTAAATTGATATAATGCTTGTCATTTGTATTTTTATTTGTCTAGTCTTTGCTTGTTTCATAGTCTTATGGCATCTCCTCTCTGAGAGTCCACACATTATTAATTTGTCAGATTATGAAGGATCTTTGTGGCCCTTAATTGTCTTCCATGCAGCAGTTGTGTACCATAAAATAATCAATAATGTAAACCAGAATATACTTAAAATGGTTATTTAGAGTTAAATAAATAGGTTCAGAGTCTGTTCTTCTTTTCACTGTTCCTTACTTTCCCTCCCCCATTCCACTCAATCCAACACAATGGACAGCCTGTGTGGAAATGAGTATGGACGCCAGCGTGCCCCCTCCCAAAGTAAATCAGCTGTGAGATTCGTAAACTGCAAATGTGTCAGAGTTGAAAATGTTAGCTCTCTTTATGGAGGTTTGAAAAGGTTAGATCTGATAAAAAGCTGTCAGACGTCCACAAAAAATGATTTATAGCAATATAATGGGACAGTATGCCTCATTTCTCTCTCATATGAAATGGGGGTTAAGACTTTTGGGTTTGCCATTATACATCATCTGGCTTGACCACTTGACAAATTTGTTGAGACTTGAATGCACGCACATGCATTGTGTTTCATCTGGCTCTTTTGTTTTCGTCATTTTGAAAGTCATCGCCTGTTGTAATGTGGATTATTTATGTCCTCCCGTAATTACCAGCAGAACCTTCTCACGCTCCAAAAGCGCATATCGATCTCCATTCAAATCTGTTGTGCGCAAATGAGATTAGCGCTTGTCCTTTGTTGTAACATTTTTTTTTGGTGCACACAATGGAAGCAAAACTACAATTAATGAGGAAGTCATAAGACGCTGACGACGCTCACCAGACAGTTCCGACAACATCACTAATCTGCTCGCTGACACATTGGCTAATGAATAGACAAAAATCAGATTTATGTGATGTTTCATATTAGTTGACACAGCTGCAATTAGACATCTTGAGGTCTTTGTGAACTTTTTCCAATTATATCTGGAACTGTATGCTGTAGATTTCACAGCTGAAATTGCATGGTAATTCTGTTATATTCTCAGAACCGTCAATCCATTTGCGACATGAAATTAATTTTTGGATTCAAGATATTGTACATATTGTCCTTTTTTAATGGACATGTCCATCATTTTTTGTCGAAATTTCCAAAGCAGCAACGACAGGAATTCTTAATAAGTGGAGTGTAATGACATGACATGAGATGTTATAGACAACTCTTATTGAATTCGGCTGATAATACCTTTATTTTTAAACAAAGTTTAATGCCTGGATCCTTAGATGAGCAGATAGTTTGCTTGTACGTGTATGACATAGACATTGCTCATAAATACTTGCATGTGCATATAGAGTGTACCTATATGCGTTTGTTTGGAAATAGCCAGGTTATGTGGTCCCATTTAATGCAATAGTAGCGCAAGAGTAATATAAGCCGCAGCAGCAGCAGCAGCAGGGCCATCATAGAGCCAGAGCAGATAGGGGATGTCACCTGAGAGAGTGCGCCCACAGGTCATGGCTGCTGCTGATCCAATGAGGCTGGACATTACAGGGCCATCCCCGAGGACAGGTGCTGGTGCTTCTGGGGTGACAATGTGACACCTCCAAGACCTGTGCCCTGCCATGCTTTAGCCCACCTTCCTCTCAGAGATGTGCACAACAAACAAAGGGGGCAAAATTGGAATAAAAAATCTCCATTGCAGTAGAGATTTTTTTTTATTTAAAGAATAACTGATCTTCACTAGATAGTCTAGTATGTGAATAGCTGCATTACTGCACCTACCAGCAGTGTGTTTAGTTTCTTATAGCCTTTCTATTTTGATGTTGATGAGGTGGCTTTTCAGGGTTACAGGGTTTTGGGGTTTATATTTACTTAAAGCTTAATTTCCTCTGTTTTCTGAAAGCACAATTTTCCTGGTAAAGCATAAGCGCCACTGACATTGCCTTCCTCCTATTTATAGTTATGGATACCCCATGCAGTGCAGGAACGTGGCCTCTTTTATTGTTTCCTTTGTTATGACATCCTCTCGTAGAATATTCCACAGCTAGAAAAATAGCTATCCACAATGGTGGTTCCTTTAGGGCTTTGCAAGTGTTTGTTTTAGGGCACATCAGCACACAGGAGTGCAATGCTGGCCCCTAAAGCACAAGCAACTTGGAATATTAATGGCAAATGACAAGTCGGCTCTGATGCTTCAAGGATTTCATGCTTTTAAGGATGCACATTTGGGTGCATTGTTTAAGGCGTCTGGGGTGTAATCCGCACTCTCAGGTCTCCAGCAGCCTCAGGATTTAGCTCCGGTTAAGCCTCCATGTCTCCTATTTATTTTTGTGGGGTTGTATGTGTGTATTATTCAAATTTGTCATTTACCATTGAGTGTAAGAGCAGCTTTGACACGGCCGCTGTGTGTATAAACGAGGAGCGGGACAGAAAGCGGCACCCCAGCGATATATATCCCTCCTCCTGTCTTTCTGCTTGCCTATGACACTGTGAGATGGAGAAGAAAGCCTCGAGTAAAATGAGGTGCAAGCCTGTCTACTCCATGAATTCCTGTTTTGCTATGGAACTTTTTAAAAGATTAACGTACATTTTTTGTCAGCTTTCACGATGTATGTCATCAGACTTACAGAGACACACTCCCCCCCCATTTTCTCAGTCTCGCTTCCCTTTTTCCCCTTCTTTTTTTCCCTCTATGGTGACCTTCTGGCTTTGATTCCAGAAGGAAGTCAGCAACATTTGTCAAAAGCGCAGAGCAGTGGGCAAGGATTAGAAAGGCTCTTTGTAAAACTCAATCTAACAGGAGAATTTCGATGGCTGCCTGACCCCCAAAAGACATTCAGATCCACATTGCACCCAGTGCAACATAAAACTTGCAGTGATATTTTCTTGACACTGAGATAGCCTAGACAAATAGATTTAGCACACAATACATGGTGCTTGCTTTGCATCACACAAAAGCCTGTGAGCACACTTACTGCTGCTGGATATCTTGAAGTTACAGAGAGATAACGAAAAATAGGAAGATAATTATAGAGACGTCTGTTATCATACAAAGGTTGTGCTGAATCTATCATAAAGGCTAAAGGTAATTTAAGAAGATTTTATAAACACATTCTCTCCAGATAAGCTCTTTAGACTTAAAGTTACAACACAAATATGTTATGTTTTCGATGACATTTGGTTCATGAGGCCATTTAAGTATTTTATTTCATCACCTCCACAGCTTCAAATGCATCTTAATAATGCCCAACTACAGCGCTTACTTGTGTCTTAAACTCCTCATAGGGGAGGGTGAGGGAAGCCAGGACTCATGAGATGATTCCTCCAGTGTCCTCCTATGGCCTAAGGAGAGCACTGGACCAGTGGCCTGTCACAGGAAACAAATGCCACCAAGAAAAGTGCTTAAAAAAGGACATATTCACTTACTGGTAAAACAAAAACCCAATTGAATAGAAACAACCAGGTCTTTTGTTCTTCTATCAACCAATATGACCCTGACATTTTGTTTTAAGGAATGGCATTTGGCATAGAGAAAGAGAGCTTTTATTTTCCACGGTTCACATGGATAGAGGAGGAATGCATATTTTAGTTCTGGATGTGTGGTTTCATGACATGGCAAGTGTTTAACAGCTTTTTAGAGGGATTACGATTTTCTTGAATTTTTTTTCTACTTTAGTTGTTTTTTGAGGTTGACTTGTCTCATTGTGAGTAGAATTGCCTTGTGTATGGTATAGGTTAATTGTGGTCATTTTTAATGGTTCACTTCAAGATTTAATTGAACCTTTTAAGAGCTACTTGGGTTTAAATCAGTGGTCTTTTGCATGCTACAAATTAATGGTTTAGTTTTGCCAATTTATCTTTGCTTTAATTTGTATGTTGGTGTATTTCTGTGCACAGAAACAGTAAACACTCTTTCTATTTCAGACCAAGAATAAATATTATATTTTTTAACACATGACAGCCAAGGAAACAATCCTTCATATTTTTGCCTTTGTGTTTAAAGAGCAGCTCTGTGTGTACCAGATAATGTGCTGGTACTCATGGTCTGTGGAGGCCCATCAGTCACTGTGCGGAGCTGGTCGCTTGTGATAAGTCGTTCCTTATAGATAATCTAGACAGTATGTTTCTTTTTATAGGCCCACTGTCCCTCAAATAACCTTGTTTGCTTGTTTTTTGTTTACCACCCATGCTTATTTTCTTTCTTTTCCAATGATTTTACCACCTTGTTTAATCTTTATGTACATTTAAATCTTTTCCTAGTCCTGTTATTCCCAACTAGTGCTGAATGAGTTTTCCATTTTAACAATGGTAAAGGTCCTGTAGTTTCCAGTATTGAATGCTACCCTGGCTCAGATTGACCTCCTGTGCGTATCGACTGCAGAAGAATCTTGATTAAAAAAAACCCTTTGGTGATTTATACCTATAACAAAGCTTTTGATATTCTGAACCAAGAGGGCAAGGTTCTCCTTTTTTTGGACAATGCTGTAAATAACATGAGATTAACATGAGAAAAACGAAAACATTTGAAACATCTGTCGAATACCTGAATCACCAAAACACCAATCAGCTGTTCCACAATATATGACATCAAAAGCAGCAATGCTGTTCCGAATTTGTACCCATCATTCTAAATTTAGTTAAGTAGAGATTTCAAAATGTTTCTATTCACCGACCTCACCCATCGCCCAGAATAACAATGATATATGGTTTGAATTGTTTGTTTCACTTTGCAAGACCTATATCTGATTGTACCTCATGGCAGTCATTTTCATTGATGTACCATCACGAAACTGGATTAAAATACAAGATGAAAAGGTATTTGTTATTGTGAACTTTTGCTTTATATTTCAGTAGTAATTCACTTCATTGCGCTGTTGCCAGAAACACTGAAAGAGATACAAGCACATCTGAGTCTTTCCTCACTGGCCTGGCATTTGTTAAAGAGCTTCGTCAGGACCCTCTTCCCCCATCTTTGTTCCCAGGCAGCCCTCTCCCGTCTCTGGTTTGAGTTTCATGTCTCGCAGCGGTCTGATTGCCTGATAGCTTAAACATATCTGCCTGCCTATCCCTTAGTGGGAGTGTGTAATCAAAGACACATGAGGAGGCAGTGTCCAAGTGCTGACCTTCTGATTTTGCTCATCAATTCTGGGGGTTAATGTACTAGATCTATCAGGTCAACAGATTTCTCAACGCAAGCTCTGTCAGGTCTGTAAATGATTAGAAAAAGAAATGCGTTTGGCCACTGAACCCTATAAAAACTTCTTAGAATAAATGTGCACTCAAAACGACTGCTAATGTTTCCACTCCCTTGTGTTAATAATGGTAATATGTTTTTTTTCTGTATTGTGTTTTTTAAATGAGCACCATAAACCAAACCTCTGTGACAAGAGCTTAAGGAGTTAACAGGGTAATGATATGATCCGAATTCCAACTCTGTCCGCTGTCGATGTAACGTTTCATCATAGGCGGGAAGTTGAAATGGGCGATATTCAATCCTTTTCCTTTGGACTGATGCAAGATAACAGAGGCATACATTTCTGAACAAGTGAAATATAAACTCTGTGCAAAGTTTTGGGCTTTGAGCCGCCCCCTTTGTACGGCCGCCACGGAGATGTCGGAGAAATCTATTCCTCATTTTGAGTGATATCTCTATCAGCTGGCACGTTCGCACCATGAATCTTCCCCCATGTTAAACCGGGAATCTGTCTCTTCAATGACGGCTCTGCGTTTTAAATGACCACTCTTGTTTTTTGTAACGTGTGTCATGGAGGTTACAAGTGAAAGGGCAGAATAGAGCTGTCTGGCGAAAGGCCTCTGATAGAAAGTGCCACTTCAATTCGAGCACAGCTGCAGCTAAGCCTGGCCTGGCTCACTGTCCGGCCCGACACGTCACATTCTCTTCTTTTTGCGACTGGAATGGATGTGAAAACTATTAACTTTAGACAGAGTTTTGGCCTGACCATTTCTGATCCCTTCCCCTTATTCATTGCTTATCTTCAGCTTGTATTGTCGGGAATGCACATTGACAAAGACTGTCTCAGACACCATTTACATTTTGTTTATTTAAGTTTGCTGACTCTTTCAAGCCTCTTTTTTTCTTCTATTAAATTTGGTCTCAATGCCAATTTTAAGACAAAGTTGTGACTGCAATATATATATATATGTGTGTGTGTATATATATTTTGTATAATGTCATGCACAATTAAATTACACCTTACTTTACTTTTTGTATTACTTTTCCATTGGAGAGGCCATTGGACTACAGACTACACCTCTCCTAATTTGGTGATGAGGGGGTTTAACAGTTTGAGGAACTCTATCCCCGGAGCTGCCGACAGTCCTCAGCCCCCCTGAGTCCCTGCTAACGATGGAGCTTGCGGGTAGAGAAAAGACTACTGGCTCAGTTTTAAATATTCGTTGTGGTTTGAATTAGAAAGGGCATAAATTCTCTGAATAATGATGAATAATGATCACAAAACTTTTAGCTTCTGCTGCCCGGGTGAAACAAAACACGCTTCAGTAAAACTTTGAACTACTCTTTTTTTTTTTTTTTTTTTTTCTTCCCCCAGCCGTTTTGTTTTCAAATTGTAGCGCTGAGTTCATGGGAAAATCGCTCCGAGGTTACCTGCGCCCCCGAAAAGTGATGGAAAAAAAGGATTACGGCCACAAGAATGTTTTTGCAGTTAGTTGAAATATTACTAACCTTGTCAAATGTCATTTTGAATGAGAAAGCAAACATATTTTAATCAAGGGTTTTAAAGGCAGACTTTTTCAGACTGAGAAAGGGGTCAGCTAATTGCAGCTCTTGATGTCATGTTTGGTCTCTCTCTTCATTTTGATGCGACTGCCTAAAAGCATGCTCGCTCTCTCACTCTGCTCTCTGTGTCTCTCTGTCTATGTCACACACACACACACACACACACACACACTTAAATGAAAAACTACTGAAAGGTCTTAGAGTTCCCAATGCTGTAACCTTTATAAAGTATTTGCTTCTACTTCCTCTCAGCCCTCCTCTCAACTTCAACCTCCAACCTCTCCTTGTATGCGTCACTGAAATGTGGGCTGCTCCTCACAGACCTGACAGTGGTGAAATTGAAGGATCTTATTCATAATTTTGTGAATGAATGTATGCCAGTGTATCAGGAGTAGGGGTATGTTAGACCTCAGTCAGCAATCTGTTTCTCAAAATATGAACCCGAAGATATGTGCAAAGCTCTTACACCATCCTACAACAGGTTAATCTTCCAAACACACAGTCTCAAATCTCTTTGGTTCTCATAATTACTGTTTTAACAGCGGGGGGAGGGGGGCTAGAGGGATATACATTGTAAATTATGTTTGACAAGGTGGAGTTAGTGGTTTTGCCGTGGCTTGTCTTTAGTTATTACTCACACTTCCTCCTGCCATAGATAAGGTCTGCTGGTGAACATACCAAGGTGAGCGCTGGCGCAGGGTCCTTATCGCCGGCATTGATTTAGGGCAAGAACCCAGTGACAGAGGTCATTGTGCAGTAAAGCTATCCATCATTCAAGTTTGATTTCTGCTCAGACCTGTCTCCAAGTTGTCTACACGTAGGCGAGTCACAAAGCGTTGAGGCCACAGCAGGGTTGGACTGGTGGGAGGTGTGATGTGGACGTTGTATTAACGAGGTCTGGGTAATGCTAACTGTGTGTTAAGACATGATAAGAATTAGACATGTTAAGACTGTGATTACAGGTTGACTCATATTTTAAAATGATGTTTAGATATAGTTAACAGTGGAAATTTCATTTGTTCCTCTAATAATTGTATGGAATCCACAAACAATTTGTCTTACATTTATAGTTTTGACCTGCTTCTAAAATAAATATAGCCTTGATATTTTTTCCACCAATAGCTGTCTTTCATGAATAGCCTGTCTTTCCTGTGCATTTCGAAAGTTTATTTTACAAAAGTTTATTTTGCAGCTCACAGTAATCTTCCATGTGCCCTAGACATTTTCTGAGAATGTGTTTGAGACGCTCACATTTTCCCCAATTTAAAATTCAAGGTAGTTCTCAGCCTGTGGTAAATAAATTTACAATCGTAAACACAGTTTTCCCTCTTTGCAGGGTTATTTTTTCAGATGTCTGAAGATGGGTATTTATTGCTGTTAATGTTGTTCATGGCCTTCGTTGCTAGACTTGTAACTTTTGGCTTAAATGTTCTATTTATCCTGGCATCACAGTGGGGAACTCATATTTTTACATATGCTATAAGTCCTATTATTGATTTGTCATGAAGATTATTTATTGCACTTTTATTTTCACTAACTTCTGCAAAAGTTGGAAGCTGTCAGAGATTCTCTGTGTGAGTGATTCCATGTAAATGGCTGTACACTGGCTGTGCTGAATCCTGAGGGTTAAGGTATTGCTGCAGAATCTAAAGGTCTCTTTAGTTATGCTGAAATAGCTACTGTAGCTACGGCGGTGGTACAGCTCACGCCAACCTACCAGAGAATAACTTAAGTAGCTAATTACACTTCAGTCTGTAATCAAACCCATGTCAGGTTGTCTGAGAAACTGGATTTGTGTGGTGGATTTCTGTTAAATACAGGGGCAGCTTAAACATTTTATGGTTCTCTCTTCAAATTAAAGTTTTTTTTCTTCAATCCCTTCTAAAATGTGTCATATCCCATTACACAAATTTGGATATGGTAAATTAGCGGGGAGAGTGCTTACGCTATGAATATGTTGACTTTTTTTGTGCTGTGTGCAGAGGGATAGCTTGCTGGGGGTTGGGGGTGTCTTTAACTCGAAAAAGTTGTCTTGAATTTTCTCCCCTCACAAGATGATGTGTTTTTGCAATTCAAATATTTGCTCATTCTCCTCTCCATTGCAAAGCTCCCTTTGAAGCGGAAGAGTTCTATCAGGACCAATGACAGTGTGAGTGTGCAGCGTGACAGCGCAAGAGGCAGTGCTGGACTATTTCTAACTGCATATTTAAATAGCAAGGAAATCAAAAATCAAAAATGTATGCAAATGATGGCATGTTTTGCATGCTGATATTTTTATGATTTGGGGCTTGCATATTCAGGTGGTGTTCAGTACGTGCCTAGCTTTAGCAACATTAATCAGAATTACTTCATGTCTTCACCACATCCTTGATCTTCTTCTGAACAAACATTTCTGGGGGTGGAAGGCCTGCAATTTGGCAGATTTACTTTTAAGCTTTGCTTAATGTTTTTATGGACTGTTTCAAGTGGAAAGACATACTTAAGGCCTTAGGCTTCATAGGAAAGTGTGTAACCCAGAAACTCTCAATACTTGTGTGTGTGTGTGTGTGTGTGT
>JAVQJL010082601.1:0-31579 GCA_036024295.1 Nannoperca obscura | reverse complement strand
GTCTGTCTGTCTGTCTGTCTGTCTGTCTGTCTGTCTGTCTGTCTGTCTGTCTGTCTGTCTGTCTGTCTGTCTGTCTGTCTGTCTGTCTGTCTGTCTCTTTCTCTCTCTCTCTCTCTCCCCAGTCTGTTGCCAAGAAAGATTAATAAACATGGCAGCCACTTTGTGAAAATCACAACGCCTTCTGCTGAAACCTCACTGGCCATGCTCTGTCCATGAAAGTCTGTGGGTTCAAGTGTTGCAGGGCTACTGGGGAGAGCGGAGCGAGTGGCGTCGCGTGAAAAGAGGGGGACTGGGGGATGAGAGGGATGGGGTGATGGGACAGCAGGATGGAGGGAAACAGGGAGGATATGGAGAAGGGAGAGAGGTGAAGGTGATGAGGGAGGGACGGGTGGAGAGGAGGCAGGGGGGGATGCATCTGAGCTGACTGTGGGTGGATGGCGGGAGAGGGGGATGAGGTGGACGAGGATGAGGAGGGTGGCATGGAGAGGGCTGTGTGCTGTAAGATGATATGATGGAGGCTGGAGAGAGGGGCAGATGGTCGAAGAGGGGGGAGGTTGGGGACTCTCAGAGCCATGGGTTGAGAGAAGTTCTCTTGTGGGAGTGGGAGACTGACCTGAAGGGTGTACTGTGCTTGTGTTTGCATCGTGTCTGTGTGAATTGATTGGGTTTGAGGCTGTAAAGGATTATGCAGGGGTGCACGTGTGTATTGTTCCTCTATAGTCCCACCGCGCTCTCTCTGTACCGTGTGTGTGTAGTTTGTTTGTGTGTGTGTATCTGCACTCTCTTGTGCCTGTTCCAGGACTTTCTGCATATGCTCTCTCGCCTGCTCTTGCAGGAAGCGATATTTGTCCATCTCCTCAGCAGTAAAGCTGATTGGCAGAGCTGTCTCTCCACCTGTCTGTTTGTCATCAGTCCTAATCTGCGACCTGCAGGGATTTGGCGTACTGCTGGGGTTTGACTCAACCATGTACAGAGGACAAGTTTGATTGTCGATGACTGCTCTAGGTTCCAGTCCACTCCCCTTAGCCTCCTCTTCCTCCTTTCCGTCCTTCTCCTGACTCTTCTCCAACAGCCTTTTTTTCCTCCTGGCCTTTCTCTGGATTGCAGGTAGTTTCCCTATGAGAGGGAGAAGCAGCACCCTGGCTGGTTTCTGTGGCAGAGACTTACTAGAAGATAGACCTGGAAGAGTAGTGCCTGACCTGCTCGTTGTGGCAGGTGCAGAGGGTCCATGGCCATGGTCAGGCTGTGAATTGGGCTCCGTTAGCTGAGAAGGACTTGTGTCACAATGGTGTGTGTTGAGACCTGGAACTGTGGGGGCCAAAGAGGATCTGTGGGGTGAGGAATGCGAGAATGAGCTAGAGGTAATGCCAGATAAAGTGGGCGTGGGGCTGCTCTGCTTCTTTGCTTTGTGAGGGGTCTCTGATGAGAGTCTTGGAGCTCTTGAGGACTTCCTGCAGGAGCTAACGGTCAACCCATCCACTGTGACTCCTGAGCAGGTACTGCTCCTGCTCCACTCCCAGCTTAGCTCAGACATGCTGGTGCTGCTGCAGGGGCTGCAGGAGCGCGGGCTGTGGCATCTGCTGGCCTGTGTGTTGATCATACTCTGGGGACTGTATGTCTGCCTACTTGTCCACCACTCAGGGCTGGAGAAGTGTCTCGAGCTTGAGCGTCTGGTGTCTGCACATTTCCACACATAGCCCGGGCTGTCTCTGCTGTCTGCCCCTGTCCTGGAGCCTGACGTGGATCTGTGCGTCCCCCTGTCTTCCCAGCTGTCGTTGCTGCCCCACGTCCATCTGTCCAGGCTGCACCTGTCCCAGTCTACATCTTCTGTGCTAAGATGTCTGCTTCTCCTGCCCCAGCTACTAGGACTGGGGCTTAACCTCGCCACCCGATCCCACTCCACAGCTCGGTTTCTCCATCTCCACCCAGTCCTTGACCTGCCCTCCTCACTACCTCCAGGACAGCTCCCTCTCATCAACTCCCACTGTTCTGCATCTGAAATCAGGCTCCTGTCTCTGCAAGTTGACCGCCCTCCCATTTTCCTGCCCCTCTCTGTCTCCTCCCAGACTACACGATGCCTCAAACACTTCCTCTTACTATGAATGAATTTCCTGTCCCTGTGGAGGAGTTTTCTCTTTCTCACCGAGCTGCAACCACAGCTGTTGTCAGGGTAACAGCAGTCAATGAAACTCCTGGGGTTGCTATGGTGACCCCTTTCCCAAAACAGCTTTGAGTTACATCCTGGTGAGAAGGAGAAGTGAGACCGCCAGGGAAAAGTCACTGCATCTCTGTCTCGCTTTCCCTCCCCCTTGGTGTCTCTGTCTGCTGTGTGTCTGGCGAGCTGGGAGTAGACACTGCAGTGCTCTGCCTGCTCTCTGTCTGGCTGTGACTGGGATTCAGTGCTGTGGCTCCTGTGAGGCCTCCTCTTTCTGACAGAGACAGATACTGGATCAGTCTCACATCTCCCCAGGAGACAGCTGCTCCCTGCTCCCCACACCCTCCTCCTCCCCATCCCCGTCTCCCCTGTCTCCCTTTGCCTCCTTTTCTTCCCCCAGCTCCCTGCAGCTTCTCCTCTCCTCTCTCTGCCAGTGGAGACTGTAGAGACAACACTCCTCACTTTGCACCTCGCTGATTGGCGCTTGTTTGAAGCTTTTTCCTTCTCACCCCTCTTCCTCTTTGCCAGCTTGTGTTTCTTTGTGCTGGCTTTCCTCTTTTTGTGTGACACTTCTGAGACACCCACGTATGGCTGCAGTGTGCTGGCACACTTGCACATTGTCTCACTCCCACACTCACACCTGGACGGGCTGATGCACATCCCCTGTGTGCCAGGCTGGATGACAGACTCTGATTTACAGCTCAGGGGTGTGGTGGCTACCTCCCTGATCCCTCTCATACTCCCTAATCTGCCTCCCAGAGGATTCTGGGAGTTTGTGTCAGAGCTGTCACTATGAGCGGGGTCAAATGGATGGGAAGCTGCCCTCACACAATTCTCTATACTTAGCGTGCATCTTCCTCTTTCTGGTCTTGTTTCTGATTCTGAAAGGTTTTTGTTCTTTAGGAACAGGTGTGCTTCTGTCTCAACATCGATATGTTGCTCTGCCTTGAAATTTTCCCCAGCTCTTTCCTGTGGTTGTGCTCTCAGCTCTTGTCTTGTCTGTCTTTGTAAACAGGAATGAGTGTCTGGTGTAAGAATAGCTGGCACACGTGGATTTGATTCATCTAAGAGAGCACACAAGTGATATTGTTGTGACTCCTGCAGATTCTCTGCGAGCTGATCTGGTGGTTGGGGGTTCAAGCAGAATGGGTTGCAACTGTAGCAGATGTGTGGTTGAGACTTGGTGAACTTAAGCAAACTGACAGGCCATCTCAGACAGGTAGAGCCATCTTTTCCCAGCACACACACATACTGACTCTCCTCCCTCACCCCCTCTGTTTCTTGCTTTCTCTCTGTTTCACTGTCTGTGTGTTCAGTGTCCATGTGTGCCCCTGTTAGGGCTGTGCCCCATATGGTCACCTGGGTCTGTGATGGCAAGAATAGTGAATCGTGGCTCAGATTATCAGGAGCGGCTGTGGAAATAGGAGAGTGTTCTTTCAATATGTCTCTTTTTTCTATTTCCTCCTCTTCTCTGGCAGCTTCTCTGGGGATTGGCCCCATGTTGCTGGCTCCAACACTGTCACAGCTGAACTTTTGCTTTTCACACTTGCTGTCTTTCCTCTCCTCTGCTGCCCCAATTTCCCTGTCAATATCTTCCATTATTCCCTTTATCCTTTCTTTTATTTGTTCCCTCTTCTCTCTCTCTTCCTCCTCCAGGTCAGAGAAAACGGAGGCAGAAGGCTCAAGCCTGGGCCCCCTACGTGAGAAGCAGAAAGACACCCCAAGCCTGCCTCCGACTCTCCCCTGCCCAGGTAGATGTGGCTGGGGATACAAGCCTAGAAAAGACTGAGGGTTCACTGCAGGAGGCTCTGTACTAGATGCCGGTTGTGTGGTTAGTGGAGACTTTGCGAGAGCAGTGGCCAGCGGTATATGGGAAGGAAATTGGCATGGATCTTCTGGCTTGTGGCTGAGAGGAGCTGTCCTGGGTTGTGTAGGAGGGGGTCT
Source organism: Nannoperca obscura (assembly GCA_036024295.1). Lineage (NCBI taxonomy): Eukaryota > Metazoa > Chordata > Actinopteri > Centrarchiformes > Percichthyidae > Nannoperca > Nannoperca obscura. The sequence goes on along the minus strand of JAVQJL010082601.1, from coordinate 27,480 downwards.
CTGGGTGTTGTTGAAGGTCTCAGGTTTGTCTTCAGGGCTGTGGTCTCTTTGGTCCACGTCTCTATCTTGCTGTTGCCTCACAGCCCTGACTACACTTCTTAGTCCATAAGTTCTTCCTGGGTCCCTGCAACAGGAAGTAATATAAATGTTCTTTTAGTTGATTTCATTTGACCTTACTTAAATTTGGTTTGTTTTGATTCAGTTTAATTCACCTTAAAAGTTTAAATAGTTAGATAGACAGAGACAGAGAGAGAGAAAGAGAGAGAGGTAGATTTAAGCAGCCAAATACAATTTATTGAAATACAAAACAGACATAAATTATATGCTATTATCTGAGAAAATACACTGTCAATGATACTAGTAGTGCAATTATTAGTCAATTAATAGAACAGTCATTTGACAGAAATTCCAGACAGAGGTATGTTAATAATACAAATATTATGTTATTGAGTTAACAAAGAAAAAAAACTAAGAAAGAACACAGAGGCATAATATTATATATTGGTAGTCATAGTAATGCTTTTCACATATCATCGCCTGATTATAGGAAAACATTTAATTGCACAGGGAATAGGTGCAATCAAGTTGATTATTACGTGATGTATTGTTTACTTTTATCAGTTGTTTTGATTGCTTTAGGAGTGCAAAACCCAGTGGCAAGGTTCATCTTTTGACTTGTTTTTGTTTACTTCTTTAAAAAACAACAACTTTTTATGCGACAATTCATTCTTCTCTATAATCCATCTCCTCCTCCTACAAATCACCTACTCTCAGAGTGTCAGCAAGAATGTGTCTGCATGTTATATTTACTTCACCTGTGGCCTATCGAGGGCAACTGAGTGCTCTCACATCTGTGCATGCATCCATCACATCTAAGAAATGTTGACTGGATGTGACACACTCTAACCCCTCTGGACTCCTGCCCCTGGTCCTATTACACACACACACCGCCACAGACACACACAAATACACACTCCTCCCACTCACCGCTGAGCATCCTGTTGCAGCTGTGCAAGCTGGTGCAGGCGTCTGAGAGCCTTCTCCTGTTTGCGCTGGTCCTTCCATGATTTTGAGGCCACGTTGCGAGCAAACTCCCTGTGCTTGAGTTCCTTCAGCCTCTGCAGCAAATGAAAATTAAGGGGGATAGAGGGTCGGGACAGAAAGAGTATGTGGAGGGAGGGGAGGTTGCATGAGAGTGGGACAAAGCGGAGAAAAGAGAGAGAGCGAGAGATTCGTTTTAGGAAGCTCTCTGGAGGCTTTCAAACCATACACATCAGTCAGTAGCGTTTGCAGATGTTCTCCTCCAAAGCTCATGTCCAATTAACTCTATTCAGCCTGGAAGAAAGTGTCTTTCCTCCAACACGCAGCTTGAGAGCAAACACAACTCAACTGGTGAATAGTAGATTACAGACACAGTTGAGATGAGTGACATGAGTGATTTAATGATGATGATGCTCTTGCTGCGGAAATTTATAAAATGTTCAACCCTTCGTAAGTCATCACGGCGTGGCCTGAGATAACTTCTGATCCAGAGACATCTGCTTTTGAGCTGGAGTATACCAAAGGCATTGATTTGCTGCTGCTGAAATTACATGTCACCGAAGACAAAGGCACGGCCACTTATCATTGGCAAAATAACCATGTGAGTTCTTCTCAAAGGACAGAGATTTTAGTTGGGAAAATGCTAGACATTTGCATTGTGCTGAGTGTTTGTGTGTGTGCACAACCCACATGTAAACTAATAATAATAATAATAATAATAATAATGAAAGAAATTTAACAAATAACTTGACAAAGAACTACACTGTAGTGAGAGTGATTTCATTTTGGGCAAACCAGTGGGTCTTCACCTGCATCAAATTGCAGAAAAATTACAATTAGCTCTGTTTTGTGTGTTTGTGCATATGTGTGTATATGTGTGATACCATGTGTCTAATAGCCATAGGTGTGCCAGTCCTCTCTGGGAAACAATGATTCATGCCGCTCTCGCCGGTTTCCTTTTCTGACACACTTTAATCCCTCCTTTATCCATGCTCGGCAGGTGTGTGCATGTGCAAGGTTTGTGTGTTTCTTTTTGTCTGTGTGTGTCTGAAGGCTAAAGATGGACTAAGAAGTTTGGAAATAGCTGCAGTATTGTGCACCACTATCCTTCCTATCTCCCTTCTTTATGCCTCACTGTGCAATCCAGCCATGGCTTAAAGATTCTGAATTTCTTGTTTATTTTATGTATTTGCGAACTTATCCTGTAGTATGAAATGCAACTGGATTACACCACACTCACTTTTAGATTATGTTATGCTATTATCCACCCATACAGCATGTATCACACACGCATGCACACATCAGATTAGCCCCTCAGACATCAGATTTATTTATACACTCACTCTCTTTCACACCCAGATCTTGTGCTGGAGCTGACAGTCGTCAGGTTAATCTCTGCTGAGTCTCACACAATCGTGTGTCTTTTTACATTATCTCTCGATGCTTAACATCCCACTGTCAGCTCACTGAAGACAGCATTAAGTATGTGCCTATGAAGTAGCACTTGTGGGTTTGTATCCCTTAAACATACATGTCTTACTATTTACGTGTGTGTGTGTATTTGTTAGTGTGCAGTAAGGAGCTTTGAGGCCCTTCGATGCCAAACTCATTCTATGGGAAATATTAATCATGTTCAAGCAGAGAGGCATACATAATGAACTACTGCGGACAGAGCCAGGAAAGGGGAGGAAGAGCGGAGGAAGAGGGGAGGAAGAAAAAAAATCAGCTGTTGTACTGAAGCTGTCCATGGCAATGACTGAGAGAGAGAGAGAGAGCAGTCTATAATAGATAGAATATATGAAGATGAATACTTCCTCCTTCCTCCTGCATTTGCACTCTGCCAGGTTATTGTTCTCTCTTAAAAACAGGTCCCACTGCAGGCAAACCTGTAGCTATATTTAGAGCCAAACAGAATATTGCATGCAGAACCATTTTCACTGAGCACACAGGGCAGAGATATTTCCGCTTTCCACTTTAAAGCGGATACTTTTGTCTTTAAAGATGAAGTCATGTCCCCAACAGCGGGAAGTGATATTACTCCTGCTCTCCAACATGCCAGTCTAGCTATGTGCTGTGAAGCTCAATCCGTCAAAGCCTCGATCAATATTCCTTTAGATGTGTTAAGGAGTGCTCAGGCTGAGGCAACTATGGATGAGTCAGAGTTGATTCATATCCACGAGGGCCTTAGAATGAGAGATGATGTATTATTAGGTAGCATGTGAGAGGCCAGACAAATGGGCTGGTTGCTCTTTTACTTAAAAGGGAGTGTAATTCTGTTGTAATGAGCAATTTCTGTAATCAGCAGTAAATGCTGATAAAGCGGTGTATTCAGACATGTTTATCCCTGAATCGATGACAAGGAAAGGAGACGGAGCACACGCAATCAGCTTCCATTCTCCAAAGCCAATACTCCTGCAGGGAAGCTGTCTTCAGCTAGAATTTCATCTGTTGTCTGCACGGTAGGCGGAGTGTGCATGCATGTATGTGTGTGCGTGTGTGTGTGTGTGTGTGTTCCTACAGTGCCAGTGGCTACTGTCAGCTCAGTGCCTCATGCAACTCGTTTCATGTGCCTGCCGCTGGCTAAAACAAAGCATTAACATTGGCCTGCAGTTGCTTCATTTCATTTTCAAAGAACAATGACAGTGAAGGAACAGTCTTATTTAATGTTTATTTCATGTTGCACAGTGTGGGCGTTCAGAAGTGGGAAGCGGCTTGGCTTGGTTGAGAGATTGCCTGTGTTTCAGGACGAGTGTGTTCACGGGTAAGTGCATGTCTGTATGTTTTTGTATGCATGTGTATTTCTTGGCATGGCAACAGATAGCTGTAGGATAATGTGCTATCAGCAGAACCTTCAGCTTGTTAGTCCAGAGTGGAGGTTGTGTATAAAAATGGATGTGAAAGCTGAACGCAGGAGGAAACCTGCTGCCGGGCCTTTTCCTAATGGTCCATTGGCCTCATCTTGTCCAAACTAGAATAATAGAATCATACTTGAGCTGTGACTAATAGCTTCATGTTTTATTTGGTGCAGAATATTTTCTTTTGAAGAAAGTACAAATTGAAGAATAAAGTGAATTTTGTAGCAGTATCCTTATGTACTAGATACATACAAATCAACTGCTCTAAATTTCATAAATTTGGGACTTGGAGATTAAGTAAAACTAAAATACTGTGCACATTTAGAGACATTTTTTTCTTCAGTTTTCAATCAGGTTGATTTGAATACTGTTTTTATTTTATTTTGCAGGGCTAAGAATTAGACACTGTATTCACTTAATTCTATTCCGCAAGTCAATTGTATTTTTGCATTTATAGTTCACCTGATTCAACTACTGGCTCGCTTTACTTTTGAGGCCCTGGAGCCCCTGGGAGCTCTTTAAAGTATCAAAAAAAACATATTAAACATTGTTTTATCACATTGATATTCCCTGACTTCTCCTAATTGTATAAGAATTGCTTTGCTTTTTATTGGTCTACTAAAGATGATTTACTTCTGTTTGGGATCTCATAGACTATGGAAACATGGGGAAACACAATGGGTTTTAAAGTGCTCTGTATCTATGATTGGTGTTGGAAGTTCTTTATTCAACTGCAGTACTATCCCTCCCAAATCCCAAATAAGTCAATTTTAACTTTTGGACTTTCAGTTTGTTCAAAATGGTTCTAACCCTAAAGACAGACCCCGAACATAAGTGACATCCCTATCTAGGATAACATACTTTACATGTATTTGTCTGTGAATAACTTTTAAGTAATCAAAAGGAAATATATATTTGTTCATTTTTGAACATTTCCTCATGTTGTCACCTTCATTAAATGTGCATGCCCAGTTTGCAAAGGGGAGACCTATCCCTTGAGTACTTTTCTACATATTGGCTTTTAATAAGGTCAGAAGAAGTTAAAGAAAATAGGTTTGACTTTGCAGTTATTATTATTCCACATACAGCAGCTGGGTCTGTGGGAGCCCAAAACAAAATACTATGTCAACAATATATATAGTACAGTACCTCTATTTCTATTTTATGCTTGATATAATACTGCATATAGTAATGGCTCATTTTTATGTTGTCCCCCCCCCAGTTTCTCTGAGTGGGATGAAGAAAGTTTATCTTATCTTAAGATATCCGCCTGTTAAAATGGAAATCTAAAGTATAAATGCAGTGCTACAGTATGTGTGTGTGTGTGTGTATATACACTATGTGTTTGTGTGTGTCTGTCTTGATTTGAGGTGTTCCACCACTGTGTGTGTGCTTGTAAGAGATGATGCGGTTGTCACACTCCTACTGTTACCTGCTGGGAAACTGTACCCAATGGGCAGATTGACATAGAAATGTGAAGTAGCTTTCCATCAACACACATACCCAAATTCCATGACAGGAGATCATAAAAAATGCCTGGTTGTGTACTTTTAGATAGTATGTGTGTGTGTAGCTGTAGTGCAGGTGCATCCCATGTACCTGTTTGTGTGCATGGTCGTAGGAGTTGATGTGGTTGTCAAACTCCTGGTGTCTGAGGTACTGCTTGTGACACAGCTCACAGTAGAAAAGAGCCTTCAGATCCTCCGCTGAGCATCCCAAAGCCCTCTCTGCACGCTCCTGGAGAAAGAGAGAGACGGAGAGCACGAGTGAGACTGTTGGAGGGATTGGGGGACAGAAATGAGAGAGAGTCGGGATAGAGCCATAAACGGAGACATAAAGGGTTAGGGGGCCAGAGATAGAGAGCAGGACGAGGCGGCCGAGGGGGGGTTAAAAGAATGGCAGATTGTTAGCCATTTAGAGCAAATCTGCATCCCAGAGACATCAGCAGTAATAGCCTTTACATGTGCTCTGCATAAAACTGTTAAACGGCTTCCCATTAAAGTACGTTGTCTTTGCTGCTGCTGCTGGAGGTTGGACAAAAACACTGAAGCTCTGTGCTCATGGCAACTTGAGCCTGGGGACACATTTAATACAGCCACTATAATAAAAGCCTATGTATGTACTGTAATGGCAAATAGTTCCGAGTCTGACTGCAAAGAAAGTGGCAATTGTGGCCAACAGACAGAAAAACTGAGCATCTAAAATGCACAACTTAGTACACTGGCAAAACCGTGCATGTGAAAAAGGGAAACTTTGAAATAAAATACATACACACACACACACACACACACACACACACACACACAAAGACGCGTAAATAGCACATGGACAGACAAATACACACACACATGCACTGCGCAAATGGCACATGGACCTCAGGGGATAAATCGCTTGTCTGCATGCTCACATCAGCCAGAGGGCGCTTTTTTTTTTTTTTTTCGAGGACATGCACAGTGTTGTGTATAATAGATGTGTATGCTTGCTGGTGTATATGTGTGTTCATGCGCGTGTGTGTTCAGGGGTGTGTGTGCGCATTCATGCCATGCTCTGCTTCAGAATGTAATTTCCCTCAGGCTGGGGGCTGCCAATAAACACTATTGAATTCTGTTCTACGCTGACATGATGGGAATTTAATTTGAAGTTGTCACTTCTTTCTCTCTTTTTCTGCTTTTTTCTTTCCCTCCATCCATCTCCTCCCCAGCCTTTTCCCCTCCTCTTCTAACTCGTTCTTTTTCTCTTTTCCTTTATCTCACCCTTTATCCCCTTTTATTTGCCTTTTTCTCTCTTTCTGGCATGCTCCTTTTCTGTTTGGTGAGCCCTGGGTCATGCAGTGACAGAGTCTATTGGCCCCAATTTGCTTCAGTAATATGCCTGCACAGAAGAACAGAGGTGAGAGGAAAAGAGAGGGAGGATAGGAATGCACACAAGAGGAGAAATGACCCCTGACTGCCCTCGTAGACCCACACACACACACACACACACAGACACACACACTCATGACTACCTCAGCATTATTTTTACCAAAGAGTCTAACAATGTTGTACATGCCATCAGTCTTCTTACATATAAATGCTCTATCCAGGCAACGTTTAACTACACACACACACACACACACACATACACACATACACACACACACACACACACACACACACACACACATACTGGGAAAAAACTGTCTTTCCTTTGGCCCATTCCACTCGACTTGCAGTCAGAACCTCTGAAAGAATGACCAGGCTGACAGGACTCCCCCATACTGAAATCAATCAAAGGTAACTAATACACATTGATCCCGTATTTCTGTCTGTGTTTGTGTGCCATGGTATTATATGGCTTAAGCCACGATCAGGAAATTATCCAATCACCCAGAGCGGCCTTCTTTTGAGTGCTGCTGGATTGAGATAATGAAAGCTATGTTTTTGTCAACCTTTGAGCTCCTGCAAGATTACATAGAAGCTGTGTAAGTACATGACTTCATATACTCATTATATGTGCGTACACGTGTATATTTTTGTGCCGCTTGCCTTTGAATGCCCTAACCCTTTCTTCTCACCTCTTTGCATCCTGTCAGGGTAATTATTTTGAACAGGAAAAATATATATACTGAAAGCAGCGTGTATGTACATGAGAAAAGGTGTGGATGCATAAAAGCATAAATTTGAGCTCATGTGGTGTGTGTGTGTGTGTGTGTGTGTGTGTGTGTGTAAACTCAGGAACCATTTGTTTATGTTGAAGGCCTCCTGACAAGACATTCCCATGTGCCTGCTGAATACTAAAATCAAACCTGAGACCTTTCATTTGCTTCAAATTATTCCTACCTTCATAGACCAACACAAAATGCATATATACACTTACAGAATTACCTACACATTCAACACACACACACACACACACACACACACACACACACACTTATGCATGCACAGTCACACACAGTCTGTCACCCTGATATACCACTGCTAAATTAATCCAGACCTCAATTTACCTCACTAGCATAAATCTGTTTGCAAAGAAAACACAATTGATATCTGCAGACCTGAATGGACAGTGATTGTTTGCATGATTATGTGTGCGAGTGTTTGTGTGAGGCTGTGAATGTGAATGTGTTTCCATGCTTTTTTTCTTTTCGCTTATCCTCCATTTGTGGGAGAAGTGCCATGTTATCCCTCTTCATAGCTGGAATTATGCCACAAATAAGAGTCGTTAGGAACCATAGCGGGAGTTTCAGACACGCACGCATGTAATTCAATGTCTTCAACGTCTGTGGAAATGAACAAGTCACGCTTAAAGTGTTTTACACACAGCATTTGTCAGCATTTGAGAATGTGTGATATGGAAAGTAATGATATACAATATATTTATAAAAAACTCTCTAGAAAGAACAAGTCTCCTGAGGAACCACTGGTAGTACTACAGATTTAAAGTGTGGCAGCACCCTTCTGTTGCATTCACCCTGCCAATGCCACAGAAAATCCATTAGACCCATTAGATAATAGGCTGTTTATCACTATCATTATTTAACTCTTACTAGCATCTTGACAGTACACTGACCGCAGATGGAACCATGTCAAAGACAGAGAGAGGCTGGATGTATGTGTGGGGCCAAGTTTGTATTCTGAAGTATCTTCAGTTCATTAGAGTAGTGGCCATAACCTATTTTCAAATGAATGTGCTGTTTCCTTTTTCTCTTTAGACAGCTACAACTCACTCATTCAAACTTTTATCACAGCAAATCATTTCACTAAAAGAGAACTATACGACACAACGTACACAAATAATGATCTGTTCTTTAGAAAATACAGATCAAAATCTTTTTCTTTTTGTAACTATGGCTTTGATTCACAATAAATGTAAAACATATCTGACATCCACTTGAAGCAAGGTTAGTAGACATTTTGTGTTGACAGAATAAGTTTTAATGTGAACTTGTTGGTTTAAGTTTGAAAAAAGACAAATATTGTTGAAAAAACACTGTGAATAAAGATTACTTTATTGCTCAAAGGGATGAAGATAGTGGAAAATGTAAACATTAGTTACTTGAATATGCTCAGTCCCATTTAATTTGTACATAATTTGTTATCAATTACATTCAGATAGAGGATAAAAACAGTGTTCAGCCTCCTACTGCACTTGAGCTAATTGTTTCACTCGTCTCACTGGTCACTTTCTCGCTCTTTGTAATTAAATATTGAACAGCATTTTCATGGATGACTGAACCTGAAGAGAGAGTGTGAGGGAGAACTTGTGATGCTAACAGACTGATATTACAGTACACTCACTCTGACGCAGCATTTTGCTTCTTTAATTTGATGTACTTGCTTTGATGTTTGGATGGGACATGATACATAAAGTATGAGATTTTGATTTAAAAATGCTGCAAATGTGTTTCTATTTGTTGTTAAGTAGTTGTGGAGAATTAGATAAAGTAGTGCTTTTATCTAGTATGCATGGATAAGTGAATGCGACTAGACTTGAACACTATTTGTAGAATAGTGTGAATTATTTGTACTTTCTCAGACTTATTAAATATGTTGTCTTGGACGTACTAAGATGAAACTGATCAGATGTGATAATTGTTAACAGCATTGCAACACAAGTTTTAATTGCAGTCTTGTTTCAGAATGAAATTCCAAACATATCTAGCAAAAAAATAGGTCAAAATAGCTCTCAGCATGCATAATAAATCCACGAAGAGAGGGAAAGAGAGCCCAGTAGCAACACAACTGGTGGTAACAAATTCTCTCTGTTCAAATATATTAACATCTACTGAAGTGAACTTCGACTGCAGGGGGTAGAGAAAGTAAAAACTTCATGAATATGGCTTACTTTGAGGAAACTATTGTTTCAGTAATTACAGAGCTAATACAAACACAGGCCATACAAGGTTGCATGCCAATTAGCAGTATCTTTCTTTATGAACTCTCTATAGTACTGTATGTTTGTGACTTCGCTGTTAAACTGAATACTGTTTCTCTTTGCTTCTGCATATTATTCATTGTATGTTATTATGATTTTCAAGACTGTTTTTAACTTTTTCAAAACTCCTTTTAGCTCTGTTAATTGACTCATGAAAGTATGAAACTATTGATTATTTTACTATTCACAAAAATTGGTGAGCCACAATCAATAAAAGACTGATTGATACACTGTGTGTAATTCACTGCGTTTTATGCCTTTATTCACAAATTATATTTCATCATTTTCTAACTAACTAATGAAGAAATATAAAACGATGAAACATGAAAAGGAGCAAAATAATACAAAGTGTATCTTAGTGGGAACTACTGAATAGACCATTTCATAGTGTTCCTTTTCATATATGGAGCCAGAACAGTGACAGTTACATTTGGCATCGAAAAAAATATATGGTTGTGAAAACAAAACCTGATCTGATATTTTTTGCATTCTGATGTGTTTGTCAATGACAGTGTTCAGATTTTTTCTTCATGTCACTCTTTTTCAGTGACAGTTTATTTTTTACGCTCTCGATTTTCTTTTCTTTTTTTTACAATGTCAGTTCTTTTTTACGATGCCAGTTTCTTTAACAATGTCAGTTTTTCGTTTTCAACTATCTGTAACTGTTTTGGCGTGGAGAGGAGGAGTTTGAGTGGAGGGGCAAGGAGAGTGTGATTGACGTATAATCTGTACGTTAAGGAGAGAACGTCACTCTTCACTGCTCCGAACCAGCAGTCCTATCATCTGCTCCGAAGCCTCTGAACTCTTGAACAGCAAGTCTGCTTCTCTCTGTCGTTGTTTGCTCACACAGAACCGGTCTGGGTTAAAGTTAACTTTTAAATGACATTATGCTAGTCTGGCAGAGGTCCACTGGAACAAGTGCTAACCTTTGCTAATACATGACAGCTAGCTAACGTTAGGAGCGAGCAAACAGCGGTAGAGACAAACAGACATAGCTGTTTGGGAGTTTAGGTGAACTCACGAAAGCCCTAAGTGTGTGGTCCCCCCGGCCTTAATTTGTTCGTGACAACCACACCCCAGGTCATTATTATTATTCACTACTTTTTTGAGGAAATACAATATATAATGTGAAAAATGATAGCTGAACCGGTACCTTAGCTGCACAGCTGTCATGAGGTCACCTGCAACTCCTAAACCTCAGCTCAAACCCCTCCTTTCCACGCCAAAACAGTGACAGAAAGTTGAAATTGAAAAACTGACAATGTAAAATAAAACTGGCATCGTAAAAAAAACTAATAAAACGTGAGCATAATAAAAAAACTAGAAAAAAAGATTGATATGAAGAAAAAGTCTAAAACATTGTCATTGAAAAACACATCAGAATTTAAGTTCATGTTTTGTTTTTAAAGCCAAATTTTATTTTCAATGTCAAATATAACTGTCACTAAGCAACATTCAGAGAGTCCAAGAAAAGACAATTTAATTAATCTGGGAAACTGTTGTATCTAATGGAGCTCAGCATAAGTTTAGTCAGCAATCTATGGGCGTTTACTCTTTATCTTCTCCAACCAGATATTGCCACAATCTCCATTAGCCAATCATTTTGCTGTTGTCAAACTTTAAATCTGTTCCCCTCTTGCTTACTCTCAGCTGTCACTCCAGTGCACTATCCTATACTACTCATGGCCCCACTTAAAATACAATGACTCTTTAAGACTCTTGACGTTTCTCATTTTTACTATGCATGTTTCAATAAATATTTGTTCACTCATACTGATGTCTCTCCTGATTGAAATGAGTTAAGTATTCCTATATGACTGAATAATTTTCTCTCTTTTCACTCTCTAAGCACTCTGCATGAGAGAAAAGGAGAGGAGTGGAGAGAAGTGTGACACAGGGACAAACTGTGAATAGGAGACGCTTATGAATTCAGAAAACTTCTAATTGCTACTGTGCCTTGTGAGAACAATTTAATAAACAATTCATAACTGTTTATCAAGCCCAATTAAGTCTTTAATTATCTTTAGCTATAATTATCACCCTAACTTGGCCACTGTAATGAATAGAAACAATTCCATTTGTGATAAAAAATAATTCAGCAAATCTGTTTGCCTCCCACTCCCTCCTTCCCTCCCGTCTCAGTCTATTTACATGTATCTGCTGCTCTGTTTTCTTCTCTGCCTGCCTGTCTCTAAAGTGTTCCTGTGATTCTCTCCGTCAGGCACACGTGTGTTCACACATGCACAAGTGGAGAGAGTCTGGCAGTGTGAGAGTCTTGGCAGTGCAGTGTGATTTCTGGCCATTCTTCTGTATCTAATGACAGCTGACCTGAGGGCTAAGTTGCTTGTTACTGTAATGACCTGTAGATCTCAGCGACAGACACACTTGTGCACACGAGCACGTGCACACACACAAACACAGACTGTCAAACCAGATCGCTGAGTGTTAATGAGCTGATCTTTGCAACCCTAATGCATCTCCCTTGACTGCCTTTAATATTCCCTCCATGGCCAGTACCCACCCATTTATTCATTTGATGTGAGTGTATGCATCTGCATGTACGCCCCAGCCTGTTTTTGTCTATGGGAAACCATCTGATAGTGTTTGTGTATCTCTGTTTGCTCCAGATCATTAAAGCCAGTTAGAAGTATGGCCAAAACAAGCACATAGAGCAACCATAGCCAAATCCACAGATGTGTTGACTATAGATACGGCCATTAGGGTTTTCTTACAGCCAAAAGGACAGATGTGTTAGTATCAGTGAGCGACGTCATCTCACACACTGCCAGCAACCAACTCTGTGAAAGAGATGCCAGACAGGCTAAAATAAATCAGAATACCAGATTACCACATACATGGAAAAGTACAAAGTCTATTCCAGTGATTCAGTGTCAGGTGCGTCATGACTCATTGTTTTTCTGTAAAAATGGAATGCTCCAGTTGGAATGAAAGATCTTTTTTGTGCTTTAATGGCTTTATATTGTTTCTCTATATTCTATAGAGATCCACAGGGGATTTCCCATTGTACACTTGCATGTTAGAGGCATAGCTGGACTGTGCATGCCATGCTGCACATATTGTGATCCCGTATGTACTATCTGAAAGGACCGTGCCCATGAAATGCAACCAGACATTCATCCACGTGGGGACCGGGAGTGTAAACAAAGGGTAATCACTGGACCCACTTGTCCCATTCATCCCCTATCGGCCCTGCCTTATTTCTCTGTAATCAAAGCGTATGATATGGGAGAAACCAATGTCCACTCCTGGAGGCTAAGAGAGAATCTGCTGGTGGTTGAGTGACAACAGGAGAGTTAAGGGTGTCGTTTTCATTGGAGGATGCCTCATAATCAGGATCCTCCTCAATATTATCCTCAGCCTCAGATTCTTTCTGTGTCACTTTCACTGTCAAAGAGCTGTAACAAAACCTGGAGAGAAAAAACTTTGCTTAGAGGTAATTTTCAGTTTGTGGGAACTATCAGGGGTTCTCACTAAAGGTATGGTTATGTTAGGTCAGGGCCCTAAAGCAGAGGGAAGTATTTTGAACATTATACAATTAAATGTGATAGTGAACTTAAAATCATCCAAAACAACCTAAACAAATATTTGTAAAATATAAAAATGTCTTATGTTTTACACTGCTAAAACAGCCTTGTGTCAAATTGACCCCAATGAACATCGATGCATACAAAATGTGTACTGGACATTGAAAACATATTATCATGTAAATATTATGTTTACTCAGTTGTCCCCATGAAATTAGGAAAAGTCATACATTTGAACCAAAAAAAGATATCTATCATTTATTTCAAGATGTTAAACATTGAATGTGGTCAAATTGACCCCAAGGATAATAGGAGGGTTAAGCACACCGTATATCACCAGTGTTTGTCTACTTCACTTCCTTTTCTTTGTGTCTTTCTTGCTCAAAACATAACCAAATGTTCCACCTCCCCCTGACCTTTTAGGTTGAGTGGCATGCAGGAAACAAACTGAATAAATACATTATGACGAGATTATATTTGCTAATTTGCCCTGTGCCCTTTGTTGCCTTGTTGAAATGAGGAGTGCTTCTCCCTGGATGTGATCCTTAAACTGAAAGTCTGTTTTATTGTGGTGGCTCTGTACCCCAGCATATGGCATTTGAAATGGAACAATGACTATGAGTTAAAGTGCCAACTTCCAGCTTTAACAAGGCACTCCAATGATTTGGTATTGCACTTCTATAAAATTGGGGGACTTGCGAGAAACAGGCTTACAAAAAGATTCTGAGATATCACAGATTTTTTGTAACGCAGGCTTTCTATTATCAACTTTAAGTCTCAAGTAAAGACTGGGTTAACCCTGATTAATCACCCTGTAACTTAAGGGAGTTCACACAAAAATCTGATGAAATGTATAGAAACTATTTTTAAACATAACCCCCAGTTTTAGGGGACCAAAAGTAACTGTGCAATTATAATAGGCATACACGTAGTAATAGTGTGATGCAGCAATCAGTCATCAGTGATTTAAAAAAAGTTCAGTTTTTTGCCTTTAAAACATCTCATTGCTTTGTCTGTATGTGTGTATGTGAATGAATGTAAAAACACACTGTAAATCACTTTAATCTTGTAGTCACTGTTTTATTTTAAATTGAATATGCCAAAGTACATCCACAAAATCAGAAACTATGTTACTGTCTAAATACATAGATGCTGCGCGGTAAGTGCTGCTTTCACACTCTGCTTACAGTAATAAACTGTGTAACAGATGTACTGTTAAAAATAAATCTGCTCTAAACACGTATGTCGGCATCTATGCTGCAGGTAGATTTTAACCTAAACTTGCCTATAAAAAAGAGAAAGCTACAGCATCTGGACTCCAAATGTATATCAAAAGAAGGTGAAAAATAATGAGAGGAGTGTTTTCAAAATAACTGTATTGCTTTTGTCTTGGGCAACAGCAGGAAGCCTGTAGCATGAACAAATCACACCACCCTCCTGTTGAAGTCATAAATCTATGATTAGTTACAAGGCCCAACCAAATGATCACTCAGCAAGCGATCACAATTTAATTCCCTGTCCATCACAATGCAAGGCCGAAGAGCTCCTCCTCTGATCTGCCCACCCCTCCCTGCCTTTATTCTCTCTCTCACTATCTCTCCTCGCCATTCAACAGGGCTCCCTTGTTTTCGCGGAGTTATTCATGCGCTGTATCATTGATCAATCCTATTCGGTGCCACATTAAAAATCTACCCACCTCTCAACATCCTCCCCCTCCTCTCTCAATCTCTGTGTTCCTGAATATAATGTGAACTCAGCCTCTGGCTCGTGCAGGACAAGTTAAATTGATTCACCAGGGCAGAGCTTAGCTTACAGACAAAAAAAAAAAAAAAAAGAAAGCTAAAGACATCTTAAGACATTTTCTCCACTTGAACAAACATGACCCATAGTTTCTTTCCAGATGTTTTGTGGATAACATTTGTGTTGGGTGGGATCAAGGCAGAAGCACGAATGCATGAAAGCCTGCATGCAAATTCCCAAAATACCCAGGCATTCTACAAACGGTGGTCTCCTCTGTGTCTTTTAATGTATTTTTATGATCCTACCACTCTTTCACTGTGCTCTTCAGGGACTTTTTCTCTAAAATCCAAGAGATGCTTTCCCTTTCTCTCAGTGAACATTAAAGAGAACATCATAAACCAATTACAATAAGATCTTTGATCCGCTTGGATGGCTAGATTGGTGAGAGCTGATCATCTCTTATCCTTTTCCCCTCTCCCTTCCCATCACTCAATCTCTCTTTTATTTCATGTAATATTTTCTATTGTAGTCTTTTATAATACGTTGGGAGTTTCTGTCTGTTCCTCTCACTTTTCTGTTTACCACTCTCACACTTTAAAAGCACTTGTCACTTATGTGTCCTTCCATCTGCGTTCCTGTCAGGCTTCTCTACTCTCTTGCTAAATGTCATCTCCAGTATTAAATGCTTTCCTCTCCCAGCTGGCAGAAAAATTGAATTATATGGACCATACACTCTTGACATTTAAATTACAGACACAATTGAAAACCCTGCATGGATAAATGGATATACAGTGTAGTTAAGTTGGTACACACACACACGAAACACAAAACACACAAAAATGTACTGGACTTGTCTGTCCAGGCAGATTGACTGCATCAAAGAGGATTGTGTCTCTATCTGTTAAAGTGATCAAACTCAGACAGTAATCTGTCAGAGTGTGATGTTAACAGATTAGAGTGACAGACAAGTTGAGAAGATGAAGGTAATCAGTTTGGGAAATGACAGATTGAAAGAACAGGATTAATACAATCGTAGATTACATGCTTGTCTAAGTCTCGCAGACTCTTATATATAATATAATATATAATATATATATACTCTTACATCTTAGATACTTACAGATGAGGGGGCGAGGGGTGTGACAGACTGGGTGGGCGGGGGGGGGTGAGGACGGGTGAGAGAGAACGATGGGTAGCTGCTGTCAGTGGATTTAGGAATGATTTTTCTCTTTCAGGCATTTATGATTGCCGTTTTGTTTGGAGCTTTGAAGTGCGGGTGAGCATTTGCGTGTGTGTGTGTGCATGTTCGCTCTGTGTGATTCATTTGCGCTATCAGGGGATAACACAAGTGTGTCCAATAAGAGTGAGTAATCTTTTCTCTGGCACATTAGAGTGTGAGTGCATGGATGGCTAATGATACTACAGACGACATCAGCATCATCAACATCATTCAGGGGACACGCGCATAAACTCCCAGCACTTGCTCTGTGGTGTACCTCGGTTCAACTTTGTTAAAGCTGGTTTTGCTGTACTCTAAGATTGTGTAGCAGTTAAGACCCTGTGCTGGCCGGGGATTGAAATCCCGCTAGGACTCTCTCTGGTTTCAACATCCTGCTCTGCCTCCTTCCATCTCTCTGCTCTCCACATCTCCTTCTTTCTCGCTGTGTCCTCGCTATCATTCTCAACTTCTATCCAGCCCTCTGTATGGCTGCATTAGTATGTATGGCCGTGTAGCTCAGGGTTTAGAGGTTTATGTCTCCTAATAGACAGAGATTTGTCCTGTCACACCAACACCCACATACAGCTTAAAGAGAGAGAGAGACAGAGAGAATTCGACTCCCTCCGCTCTGTGTGTGGAGGAGAGAGAAAGAGCATTTATGTTCTTGTCTTATCTCCAGAGAGAAAGGTTCCATTTTTGTACAGACAAATTATAAAGCATTCATTTGTGGCTTTTTCCTCTTTTCTGCCATGCTTTACATCTTCTTCTTTCCCCCTCTCCTGCTCTCTTGCTGCCTCTCTACCCCTTTCTCTCCCTCTTTCAATCGCCGTGATTGGATTAAGACCAAAGAAGCAGAGTGAGGAGATGAGGAAGGGATGAGAGCTTATTAAGCATGTGAGAGGTGAGATGACATAAAGCTGTACGGAAAGAGATTGAGGAAGAGGTGTGTGTGTGTGTGATGGGGGTGTGCGAGTACAGCACATTTCTGTATTTATCCTCGCAGAAGGTAGGGTGAGAAGAGGGAGGAAGTGAGGCGTTTAGCTGTGGAGCACTTTAATCAAGGGGCGAGCAATCCTGCGTGACCCACTCTGTCATCCATTATTGATGCCTGCCTCAGCCAGGCTGATGAATCATTAAGCCACTCATCAGGCCTGGGAATTCTGCCTCCTCCTCGGCCGATGACACTAATTTACATAAATCACATGCTGCTATTTTTCACACGCTCGAACATAAACACAAACACACACCCACGTACAGCCACACACACAAAGTTCATAAATTATGGTTTGCTTTGTGATGTGCATGGCTCACACTTTTGTTTTTCAAAGTTTTCCCAAAAACACACATCTCTGTCAAACCTGAAAGAGACAAGTTAACTTGTGCTGTGCACAATATTGTGCTGCTTGTAATATTCATCACAAGCTCTCAGCAGCTACAACACCTGCATACTCAGAAATGAAAGACTATGTTCCACATCCTCCGGACCTCATGTTCTATTTGTTTCCCTTTACTAGATGACAGACATGTTTTGTATGTGTAATCTGAACAGTCACACACACAAACGCATGGCTAACTTCACATGAGTAGGGAGTGAAGCAGAGGTATGACAGGGAGAAAAACAAAAAAGAGACCGAGAGAAGCAGATCTTACAGAGTTTGTGTTTACTTCTTGCCTCTGGCTTTTATGGCAAAGGAAAAGTGGAGAATCTTAGGGAAATTGATGAATACCCATGGCATGCAGGCACACATGCACTCACACAATCCACCCACACATTTCTTCTCATCTTTGTGGGGTTTCCCTTCCTCTCCTCTGCCTCTATTCTCCTCCCCTCCTGCTGTTTCCATGTCTTCCCATTCAGTGTTGTGACTAATCCCGTACCACAGGGTAAGAATATACCTCACAGCAAGGGTAAGAAGGACCCATAGCAGACTCATGCAGAAATGTGCAAACACAATCACGCCAAAACATACATACACAAACAGACAGGGGAAACAGGCACCCTGCCCATACAAAGGAGGTAGCCAAGGCCTTGTGACTGGTAGCTGGAGGCTGCTTGCAGACCACTGTGATCCTGCCATCGTGGCAGTACGCAGCCAGGACATTTCTGCACAGCGCTAAGCTGAGCGCCTGGCGTCTCCAATCTGCTAAACACAGGAATGCTGCTGCTCATGATAATTGCGGTGGGCTTTTCTCTCCATCACGGCTGATGTGAAGGCTGGTTGAAGCAAACGGCATGAATTATTAGTGTCTGCATCATGGCTTGCGCTGCTGGTGGAGGTAAGTCTGATATAATTTGATGCATTGTTACTGATGCATGACCGACCCCGTGCTATCAGAATGTCCTAGTAGGTCCTATCTGCTGCTATACATAAACATGAGAGCACACCAGAATGAACACACATGAGAGCGCACACATTGTTATTATAATACTACATGCATTGCTCTTCTGTTGTGCTCTTCTGTTTTTGTTTCCCTTCCTGTATGTGTGTATGTGCAACTGCATTCTACTGTATGATATGCATACACATACAAGCAGTATATTCCCAGGTACGCAGAGATATAATAAGGTAATAGTTAAATAAATATTTAATCTCTCTGAATCCTTGACCCTAACATTAACCTTTTCATTGCTTATTTTTCCTCAGATATATCTGTCAGAGGTCAGAGGGGAAAGGTGAAAGGTCAGGGGTAAGAGGCAATGGCTGAGAAAGCAGAAACATGAAAGTCTCACATCGAGATTCAACAAAGCCCCATTAAAAAAAATGCTTGCAATCAAATTTTTTCATATCAGAGAATTGACTGAATGAGATTCTGAAAGTTCCTAAAACTATTGAAGTCAAAGATTTATTGCAACATCAAGTGCATTCGTGACAATAACAAATGCATTGCCATTTTTCTAGAAAGCAGACATCCAAATGAAATTTTCAACATACAAATTATCTATGTATAAATACGTTACATAATAGGTTTTAAATAATTATTTCAGTCTCTCATTTCTCTTAATTCAGGCTGTGACTTAAAACGGTCTGCATGAGTGTATTGATGTACCCAGCAGTGCAGTTTGCACCAGAACAGCCTATTCTGTGCAAGGCACAGCAATGCAAAACATGAAAGCCTTGATCTTATGTCAACGATTTCAAGGAAGGGAAACTTGTTCATATGCATTAAAATTCCTCTGCCACTTTGATCTAAAAATGCAACGTGCCTGCTCGACTTCTTTCAGTCGCAGTTATTTTTATAAATCGGCCTTATGCACACAAAAGTGGAAAAAAACATGATCTGAAAATCAAGCTGAGGATGAAATCCAAGTTGCTTTATTCAGAAGAAAGCCCCCTGGTCTCTGCAAGGCTGGGAGTAAATCCTGGGCTTCTGCTCAAGCAGTAGGTGCTGGTTCACAGCCTTTCTTTCACTGAGTCATCTCTCCTTCAGAGAAGAGATAATTAATTTGTCTGAGCTGCTCTTAACCCCGGCCTGTGTGTCAGTGGTGGAAACACACACAGGTGTTCAAGCACACAGTTGCATATACGTGTAACGTGCACACTCACATACTGTGCATACAGTATGTGCCTGAATGCACATACTGTATGCACGCAGAGTTAATGGAGCTATAATTGTATCCCCACATCTTTTCCTACATGAGAGCAAGGATCGAGGCAGAGCAGCAGAATAAAAAGCAGAGTCAGGGAGTTAAATGCAAGTTATTGAAGTAAAGAAAAACTGACCACCAAATAAAGCAGACCCTCTCAATTCTGTCATTCCTTCAAGGATTTTTCTGCAATATTGCTACTGCAATATTACTCACATAGCCTACACACACACCAGATAGGCATACTGTACACACATCACACACCCACACACTAAGATTCAACGGCCTAAACAGTTGAACTGTTGACCTGCTAAAAAATGAATGGGCTGGAAAGATGAGACGCAATAGAGAAAAGCAATAGAAGAGGGCGATAAGAGGGGCGTCAGGGAGAGGGGGATGAGAAATGATTACTGTGATTTGAGGCTTTTGTGTGCATGATTTTGTCTTTCAGTTTCTACCTGAGCTGCTGTTCCAGATGGTTCATCAAATATCCTGTAATTATCAAACAGTCACTAATTGTACGTGAGTGTGTGTATGTTTATCTGCTGGTGTGTCTCCAGGTAATTATCGGATGCTGCGATCACTAATGACCACACAGACAAACATCTGTCCCAAGGTAATATACAAATTGAGAGGTTGGCCATCTGTTGTGCCTGTGTGTGTATGTATGTGTGCGTGAGTGTGTCAACTTGTCTGTCACTCATAACATACATCTAATACAAGAATGTGCACATGAAAGATTTTTGTAAACCTCCTGATAAAAATGTTAAATCTTTTGACGCAGCCCTCGCTACTCTTGTAATAACAGACAAACTATTACCAAACAATCTCAGCCCACACTATACCCACCAAACATGCTCCCACACACCCACACAGAGCTCACGCAGGTCAGATCGGCCCCATAGACATCAATACAGTCATGCCAAAGGAGCAGAATTTACCTTTCAGGCATCAAACCCAAACACAAATAAATAAATACTTCCAATTCATAAACCAGAATCTTATGTCTGACAGAGATTTTAGTACAAATGGAGGGTTGTAAATGTGTGCAGAACATCACAACAAGTCCTCTGGGTGAAGCATCCTTTATGTGTCTAAAAAACAGTTTTTGTCTAAATGGTCCTTCAATTCATGCATGTGAGGATTGTGCGTGTTTGTGTGCATGCGTGTGTTTCCACTAAGCAGCAGGTCAAAGAGACACAAACAAAGATTGAATCAGTCGTTGGTATGTTGAACAAAGATCATCTCCTTCTCAGTGGTGAACAAGCATCTCAAAGCCAGCGAGCACACAGAAGCACAAAGACACCTATACTTAGGTAGAGATGAATGTGCTTGTACATCTTGCGCCGCCCTCTTTTTCTCCATCATTCCTGAGGGCGTGCTGCGCTGTTATTGAGAGACTGGCAGGTTATGTCACCTCAAACAACGAGTTCATTTACAAGTTACACAAAGCAGCACAAACAAACAGGCAGGGAAACTTGCTAGGTAAAAGAAAAAGAAACAGAGGTGGGTTGGGGGTAAAAAAAAACAAAGATAGTTGAAAATGAGTTTGGAAAAGTCAGAAAATACTGAGGCAACAGAGTAAAGACATTGCATTTCCTCCGGGGAACCATCCTGGTTATCAAGTAGAGGTTATTATGCTATGAAGCACTAATGAATTCATTAGCTAAATGAAATGTCAATAAAGGCTGGAGAGAGTGTTAAAATCGATGCCAACTGTCTTGCTCTCCCCCTCTCCCTTCTCTTTCTCTTCATCCTATCTCACCCCATCTGTCCCAATTATCCACCTTTCTCCCCAACACACACTCTCTCTCGAGTGTAAACTGTGATGGAGGACATTAGCAGTGATCAGTGGGAGCACTTTGCAGCGGTCAGCAGGAATGGTCCAGTCATACAGGACTTTAGTATTCAGCAGCACTCACCTGCTCACTCTCAAACTGCTCCACTAGGGCCTGATGGCTGAATTGGTGTGTGTGTGTGTGTGTGCATTGTGTGAGTGACTGCAGTATGAGGGGCCTTGACTCTAAAATAGCTTTTAACAATGCAAGACTCGACAACTCTATAGCTGCTTTTAAGCTTGTATCGCAGAAAACACCTTTTTATCTTAAACTCACATTTAACTAATCTCTTTCTTTCTGACATTTGTCGCACTTCATAAATGTCAAGTTGATTACCAGCTTGATCGCCCCCTGGGAGTTCTTTGATACTAAGCCTGTATCACTTGTTGTTATGATCATCATTAAAAGTGCACAAAGATTCCTGGGTATCGTGTTTACAGCCACGAGCAAACTGGCGCGCCAAATGGCAAACCAGTTGGCTCATCTCACCTCTGTCCCCTCATGATGGCTTCGTATTTGTAGCTAAGCACTTGACTCACTCTGAACATGGCCGTGTTTTTTTGTGCAGCTAAATACTTGTTTCAAGATAATTGTTTGGGGCATATGTTTAAATGCCACCTCATTTACATAAACACTGTTCAGCTCCCTGTGGAATCAATGAAAACACGAGGGTGCAAGTGCAATGTCAAACACACACACACACACATGCTGGCCCATTTGCACTCACTTTGACACTGTGCTGTATAGCCGGCGATTCATCTCTTTTCTGCAACGGCAGTGAAATATACATCAAAGTGGTCTCCAGCGGATGAGCAGCTAAGTATGCGCACACACAAAGCTATAATATTCTACAGAGGGAGGGCTTCTAACGTGAAATGGGGAGACAGAGGGAATGGGATTGGAGGATTTTTGGACAGAAGACAGCTAAGGAAATGGAAGGTGTGTATGCATTTGGATCTGATTTGAGGGCTGCACCAGGGCTATATCTGTCCCCTTTGCACACCTTTTCGTTGCTAGGTCTCTCGTGTCGAGCCTCTATGCTGATACCAAGCACAAAAATCTTTGAAGTGTTAATGAGAGTTTGAAGAATGACTCACTACTGATGATTAAGCACTAATCTACATACAAGAACCAGAATTTAGACACGTCCGAGAGACCTATCACAATGACTAATTAGTGATGATAAAGTAGTAATGGGCAAAATCCTAATCTAGACATCCCGCACCACTCCACAGGGAACCTAACTAAAAAACAAACTTAACAAACACGAGAGGATTTGTTGTGGAGGAAGGAGGGAGGCTGTGTGTCAAGACGGCTGTTCTTTACCACTCACAGGCTTCTAGCATTAATGCTGCAATCCCTTATCAAAGTGAAGACACAAGAAGTTACCCCTGACAAATCCCAGTTGTAATATCCTTTGTACTCCACTGATCTAAGCTAAATCAAAGAGCAACTAGCTGTTGTACTGGCTGGCATCCTTTACAATGGAATGGACAGGAACAAAAGATGCTGCTCAGCATGCAGCCGTCTTGAAGGTGTGTTAAACTCACCCTCTGAAGGACTTTGTTTCACCTACCACAATAGGTCACTTTTGACCTCAAGCGCTGCCTGTTTATCATGCTGACAGGCTTGTAAATTGGGCCACGTCTCAACTAATATGGATAAATCTGAAAGCACATCTTTTTTTTTTGTTTTTTGACCTTCCCTAACTACTTAGCCAGCATTTTCCACCGAAAACTTTCCACGTGCGGATTTATCTACATTAGTTAGGACATGGCCTTCCTTCCATCAGTGGCACCTATTACTGTAAGCCCTTTAGTTTGGAGAGAATTATATGTATTCAACATAATGTTAACTTCTATTTTTACTTGCCTCGGTCCACATGAAGGTCAGCTACAGTTGAGCCTGTAAGACCGTGAAGCTGCTATGGATTCAGTGTTTAGAAGCCTGAATATAGATATTAGTGTTGAGACGGAGTCCTCTGAGTCTCTGCTGCTCATGGTGTTTACTTGAATAATTTCCTTTGATGGCATCTCTACTTTCTGATGATATCTAAAGGGTTACAGATTTGCATTACGGCTGTGCAGACTCCTAATTTTCAATGTCAGATCTGATTTGATCGTTCTATATGACAATTCAACTACATTGTCACACTGTCATGTCTTACTGGGACTCTTGAATAGAACAGAGCCATTGATAATGTTTTTAGTAACACCTGTGCTTTCCCTCCTATGACAAGTTAAAATTTGTGAAGCTGAGAAAAAGGCCTGTTGAGATGGTGAACTGCAAAACTAGAGTTGACATAACATTGATTTAGATTAGTAGATTACAATGTGCAGCAACAAGAAAGGATTTTCCATAACTGCTTGTAACAGCCTGACTATAAGCCAAGTACCATCTGATAAATGTGCCAATACAGTACATGAGTTTTTGGTATTGATACCAAAACAGCACTTTTTTTTTTAGGTTTCTTTCATGTAACAACAAATGACAAATTGCTCTCTGTGACAAATAAAAGCCTACGCATCACCAAGCACTTGATTAGGGCTGCAACTAACAATCATTATCAGCTTGCCTCATCATTGTGTCAATACATTGATTAACTGTTTTGTCTATAAAATGACAGAGAAGTGAATGAAGTTGTGAAAAATGATACATGACATCATTCAATACTTGATGCTTCTGACAGATTTTGTACTGTTATCAAAAGGTATTAGGTTTCGATACTCATACCTGAATCCAACTATAATGCAAGTTTGATAATAAATTCCAAAGTCTTGGCACATTGTAATGGATTACCCATCTCAAGTCTCTTCACATTCATTTTCATGCAAAAATGAACAGAAATTAGGCAAATGCTTTCATCAGTCTAAAAATGTCAGTTCGCTTCAAGTGCATCCAAATTAGACTATTAGGCTTGTTTCTTAGACAAGCTAAACTTGAGTATTAAATGATTCTTCATGGAGATGAATAGACTCCAAGACAGATGATTCAAAGTATCACAATTAAAAGGGAAGCCCTAATTTGTAGAAGTTGAGATATATGCACACAGTATATAGAGATTTTTTTTTTTTGTGGTAGCATTTAACACAGCTGGAAATAATGTGTGTGCAAAAGTTTGCAAGTATGTTTGTTAATATGACTCTTTGCAGCATCTCTGCCAGTCTGACTGTGTCTACTCAACACTGTTCGCTCATTCCCATCACATAGTGAGCGCGGGCCGAACATGACAGACTGGTAATGACTTGAGTACGAACACGCGCGCACCCATACACACACACACACACACACACACACACACACACACACAAACACGCTCACACATACACACTCATACACACACCAGCTGCTCCTTTCCTCCTTTCTCATCAAACTTGTCATCAGCTTCGCCAGTTTGTCTCGTCTCACATTAAGAGCTCATGAATAATGTGTGATTACCAGAGACCCTCCGAGCAGCTCCTGAATCTACAACACACACACACACACACACACACACACACACCCTAATTCACACAGTCCAAAATATCATGTACATATTTACATATACTGTCATTTTCTTCCCTTCTTTCTCTCTCTCTGTCACTCTTTGTCACACACTCTCTTTGTCTCTGCAAGTGCACGCGGGCACACGCGCGCACGCACGCACACACACACACACACACACACACACACACCTAGCAAGTACACAAACTGAGAGCCAGTTTGCAACTAAATGCCAGTTTGGTGGCTCAAAGGAACCACAGGCACCTGGGAAAGGTCAGGGAGTTACCCCACTAGGCTGGGCAGGTCGCACATACACAAACACACACACGCTCACAGACCAACACACACCTGACAAATACTTCCCAGGTAATTAGGGCTATTTGTGGCTGGGCAACCCATCGCCTCCTGAAAGCACTAATACAATTTGATTCGTTTAATTCCCATAGCCGTGAGAAAGAGAAGGAGGCATGGAGGGACAATTGCTTCATGGTTGAATACCCAATTTCTCCTCTGTTTAAAATATTCACATCTACTGTCTTCTACCAAAACATATTTATGTTATGGCTCACGACAAAGGAAAAGATCATCGTCTTTTAAAACAAAAAATATCCACCTCTGCCATCTACCTCCTCAGTAGATGAAGGTGCCACTGGGTCTGCTAGGATGTTGTTTTCTTGTATCCTGCATACACTGTTTACGCACTTACAACCACACTTTTTAGATTTCCAATACTTGTGAAGAACTTCCTATGACAAGCTTAATTTTCCAACCCATATAATTAACTAGCCTTAAGACAAAGTGGAGAAAAGTGGCTAAGACACACACACACACACACACACACACACACCCCTAGGGAAATCTATCAAGACCTGCATGTTCTCCTACCGGTGAATCACTGGTTGCGGTTGGACACAGCGGTCCTCTGAAGACCCCTTTGACGCGCCGAAAGTGTCCATTGCTGAGGTGTGTGGAGCTGATAACCAGGTAGTAACACGCGCTGCACGCCATCCCGGGGGCCTCGCGGGGCTTTGGACCCATTAAGCTACCACGGGTTACTCCTCTGCGTCGGGTCCTTGGTGTCGGTGGCGTCCAGGAGGACGCCAAAAGTCGGGTCCCGCACGGATGTTGAGCAGGTGAGAGCGCTACCGGGCCGGTGCAACTGACGAAGTCTCACTCCTGTCCTCTGTTGGGAAGTCTGTGGCTGAGGGAAACAAGATGAGAATGGCTCTGTGAGAGAAGACTATATCTGCTTATGTGCTGTGTGTGTGTGTGTGTGTGTGTGAGAGAGAGAGAGGGAGAACTATAAACAGAAAGAGACAGACAGAGAAAGAATGAAACAGGGATGTTATACTGACCGAGCTCTGCCGCTGGAGTCTGCGCTTGGCATGCTGTCGTCGGTCGGGCTTAAATAAATGAATGAGCGCCTGTGGAGTGCCACAGGAATAGAGGAATCCATCCAGTGTCTGTTTCACACACACACACACACACACACACACACACACACAGTCACACACACTCTCTCTCTCTCTCTTTCTTTCCTGTGCACCCTCTGTGTGGGGCGCCCCCTCCTCTCTCTCTCTCTCTCTCTCTCTCTCTCCTGTCCTTTTTACAGTCCACTGGTCCAGTCTGTAAAGTGTAGGCAGCCTCAGCCAAGCAGCAGCAGCAGCACCTCAATTGGGGCTCTCAGTCAAGAAAAGGGAAGCGGAGACTCTCGCAGGTGCGCCTCCGCTCCACGCACGTCAAAGAGGAAAGAAAAGGGGGAAAGAAAACATCTGACTCTTTTTCCTTCCCTCTGGCTTAAAATCACCCGTTTTGTGAATGAGATTTCGCGGTGCGAGGTGGGAGAGACGGTAAATTCACCCAGAGCAGTCCTGAAAGCTACTTACTATGGGGCTCCAGCGCAGACAGGCTGAAGTGGTTCAGATTCTTTCTCAAGGAAGAAACACACACTCTCTCTCTCGCTCTCGCTCCCCCCCCCCCTCTCTGCATGAGTGTGTGTCTGCATCTTTTCTCGGGGGCTGCACCGGACCGGATTCCTGTCTACTGTAGCCTATAATATGCAGCCCGTGCCCGTGCGTGGGTCTGGGATTGAGGGATAATTTCTGTCCACGCTGTGCATGAGTAACACAGAATTGAAGTGGGGGGGGGGGGGGGGGGGGGGGGGGGGGGGGGGGGGGGGGGGGGGGGGGGGGGGGGGGGGGGGGGGGGGGGGGGGGGGGGGGGGGGGGGGGGGGGGGGGGGGGGGGGGGGGGGGGGG
>JAVQJL010082589.1:0-42470 GCA_036024295.1 Nannoperca obscura | reverse complement strand
TGACTGATCGAAGTTGCGTGTGTCAGAGCGGATTGATCATGACACCAACAGATGTACGTTGGTGGGAAAACATATTGGTGTCCGTGTGGAACGGGTCTATCCTGGTCATTAAAGAGATGAAAATAAACATCTTGCTCTGATTAACGGCGGCCGTCCCAGCGGACTTGTCAGTCGCGCCGCTGACACGCCTCACCGAGGCCGTACATGTGTGTGTACAGACCTCTGCTTTTACATAAATGTGTTCCTGTTCAGCAGCTGGTGAGCCGTGCTGCAGCTGTAGTCTGCGAGTGTGCGGCACATTATTTCTTTTCTATATCAAGAATGATATAAAAGAAAATGTGTTGGTAAAGAAACCTCTTTGCTGCCATATTCTCCCTAAACTGCTTCTCTCACTTTATCTATTGCACTCTCTCTTTCTCAGGCACACACACACACACACACACACACACACACACACACACACACCCACTCACTCATAGCCTCACTCTCTCAGAGGCTGTTTAGAGAGGAATGCTCCCGGAGTCTCACATTTCACTAAAGAAACAGAGAAAGAGGGGAGAGAGTGAGCGACATCGAAATTGAGCAAAAAAGTGGAGGCGTGTGTGTGTGTGTGACTTTTTAGCTTTGTTTTAAAGATGTAACTCCCACAGTGCATGTGCTGCTGAATGTCATTATAGGACAAGCATCTGGAGGACTAATGAAGTCAGCTCTTTGATTCACTGAGTGTCACACGCAGGGGTGAGACTTGATTGGCAGCGGGTATGCCACATTGTTTGTCGGTGTGTGTGTGCGTGCGTGTTTGTGCCGGAGAGACACCCTTTCTTCTTCGTTGTCTCGGCCGTCTCGGATGCGACCCTGTTTCTGGGCCCTGGGAGAGCGCGTCAGTGTCAAACACAGAGACTGGACGCGCAGCAAACAACCCAGCACACCCTCCCGGGACCTCCGCTGTCTCTCTCTGCTCCTGCAGAAGCCTGAAACACATTTGCACTGAAAAAATGAAATCAAATTTGGCTGCGTCGAGTGCTGTGAATGCCCCCCGAAATGGGTCTTGTATACTGATAAGTAGTCTGAAGCCTTCAGTTCTGCAACACCAGCCTTCCTAATGAGGCACCTCTCCTCTCTTATGTTGAAATTATAGCCTTAGAGAAGATTTTCTGTGCACGTGCCATGTGGGCATCGATCAGCCCAGACTTGTAAAACAGCTTCCACAATCCAGTTTTCTACCTTGCTGTATTCATTTCAAATTGCCTCACAGATGCCGTCTTGGGTCAAAGCTCGGTTGGAAGAAAAACAAGCACCTGTGAATCAAAGCTGTGCACTCCCACGATGCTTTGAATGCAACAGGAGCTTTTGACAACAGCGAGTGTAAAGCTTTTATGATAAACCATAAATATATCAGACAGTAAGAGACTGTGCCCTGCAAGAAAAACCAACATTAATGTAACAATGTTTAACTGAAAAGAGGCCCTGTGACTGATGGCATGTGAATAACAATGAGGTTAGGATACATTTGCCCCGACACAGTTAAAAGAAGAATTACTTGGCTAAAGGAGTATTTATGATCTATTTTATTCATTTATTTTTGTGCCCAACTAAACCCAACTAACTCAAAATAATACAGCAATCTACAGACCTCCCTGTCAGCAGCTTTCACTGAAACCACTTTGTGCCAAAGAAATATTCACAATGAAACTGTTTACAGTGTGTTTGGTGGATTTCACCACAAACAAAACGTCACTCGTGCTGTTGTATTTGGGTGGAGGCAACAATCTCATGAATGGATGTGTCATTGGCTAAAGTGGGTGGTTTCCTGCATTAATTCAGTCCTTACCTTTAGTACAAACGCATCTTTAACGAGCCCCGAGAGTGCACAGGAAGTGACGAACGGTGTTGTCGGCTCAGTGTGCCAGCCCTGACACGGGCCACCACAGCTAGCTTAGGGGCCCTCGGGTGCTGCTGGGCTCAGTGTCAAGACTCGGCTGCTACATGTCCCAACACAGCCCTGCCACAACACAGGCCCTGAGGTGATCTGTCTCTCCCTCTTTCTCTGTGCTTCCACATGCACACAGACTTCTAAAGCTCTTTAACTTGAATCATCATCCCCCCGGCAGGAAGGTAGACAAGAGATGGATTATGGAGAGGAGAAATAAAACACTCTTAAAGTGCAAATTCAGCAGCTCTGACTCCAGTGCGTTTAATCCAGAAGTATCTGAACCAGCTCCACAGTGAATGTATTGTTTAATTGAAAGAAAATTGTGTGTATTTAATCTAATTTGTTCTACTCTGTCTATCACTCCAAACCACAAGCTGTTTCAGTGGCAGGTTCTCATATTCACAATCTTCGTCCCGTCACTGGCTGAAATTAAACAACGACACAATGACTGCAGCTGCCAGGACCACTATTGCCTAAGCCACATTTCCCCTTAGGGACAATCAAGTTTATCTTATCTTATCTTATCTTAACCCATATGCACAACTTCCTGCCCACGCAAGCTCCAAAAAAAGTACAGTTAAAGTAATGTACAAACTTGGTCTGTGTGGCAAAGTTCATACTATTCCAGTGACGTAAACTTAATGACACCAATACTGGTGGCATATTGCGTGTAAACCCACACAAAAACACTCTACCTTGCACAGTATGTCAAGGACTTGCACAGTATTGGCCAAGAAATAAGTCCAGGAGATCCTGTAGAATCTACCACATGTTGAAACAACAGGTTTTATGTGAGCTATACATTTAAAAGATCTGGTCTTTTTAAATCTTAAGAAAATAAAACCAAGGGTAAACCATGCCAGCAGCTGTGATTTGAGTTAAATGCTAATGCTAACATGCTAATGTTTAACAGGCAGAATGTGTTAGAATGCTAACATTTGCTAATTAGCACAGTTGAGGCTGATGGCAATGCCGTTAGTTTTGTAGGTATTTGTTCATAAACCAAAGTATTGGACAAATAGAAGTTTTGACATGATGATGATGAAACTAGACCAGGTAGGATTCATCCTCTTGGAACCATGAATGTCTGTAGAAGAACTGTGAGTCAGTGTCTTTAGTAGATGTTTAGGTAAGTGAATAAAATGTCACCTGTTTGTGACACAACAGGGAAAAAAGTCAGGGGATCATCAAAGTCACTCAAATGTATCCTCTGGGCACCATGAATGTCTGTACCACATCGAAATCCATGCCTTAGTTTTTAGAATATTTCTCTGAAAACCCAAAATGTCAACGTCAGAGGGTCGCTGAAGTCAACAGGTTTCATCATCTGGGGACCATGACTGTCTCAAAATGTCCATCCAGTAGTTGTTTAGATTGTTCTAAGACTGACTGAACATGTCAGCATGTGTTTTTTGCTTGTTCTGTATCTTAAAAAACTGTTTTTACAAGTACAGGTGAATGTGTTTCCTTGCTATCATCTGCTTTTGGCTTAAACAGGACGATGTTTTCTGTTGTAGGTCAGAGCGAGAGGCAGCAGATCAAAGATGAACAGAGGCAGGGGGGTTGGATGTAGTGGTGTGTTTGTTTGGACCAGAGTTTGAGGAAGAGTGGAAAGTCCAGTGGTGGTTAATTGGTGTGTTTAGGTCTGAGGTCATGAGGGTGGCAACAGGAACACACCGCTCAGCCCCGAGCTGCAGATGGATATACAGCCACCGCAGAGATGCTTCTCAGCCTAATCACAACTAAACACCATGAAGACACGCACAGACCCCCTCTTCTTCCATTCCTCCCTCACTCTCTCCTCTTCCTCTGCCCTCCTCGCTCCTCTCTGAGCTCTCGCTGTGCCCAAAGCCCAGGGGAGGTCACAATGTGTCACAGCAGCAAAGGCCTCCAGATGAACCTGTTGGTAAGCCGCCCATCCCGCCCCTCCACCACCAGCACCACCCTCCCTCTCACCTCTCAGCACCACCTCCTACCTCTGAAAATACCTTGATGGCTTGCTTGACCACAGGGGTTCAGGATCAAGCGGGAGCAGCGATGATCACGAAATGATAAATCGTACATTGTTGTCTGAAACCTTTAATTCAGTACTGAAACAGCGTCTGAACACAAAGCTGTGCCTGATGTCCAGCTGCCTACACACAACTGTGCATGCTTGTGTTATTATGTGTCAAACTAGGGTTGTTCTGCTGAAAGCATTTGCCAAAATGCCAAAAGGCTGATTTGTAACATAAAACGTCCTCCTATGGTCCAGTCAGAGTCCTCCACCTTTCTTATCATAGATACAATGTTATTCGTGTTTCCTGTACAACATTGGAGGATGACTTAAGGCCCGGGTTCTCTCTCTCTCTCTCTCTCTCTCTCTCTCTCTCTCTCTCTCTCCCCCTCTCAGCAACAATAAAGACATTGTGGCTGCATCCAATGTGTTTTATTACCATTTCAGAAATCGGAAATCACCTGAAAACACACGACCATCCACGTGCACTGTGCACGCGTGAAGCAGATCTTCTGCTCGGACGCTGGTTGCTTAGTTGCAGAAAATACTTTGAACGAAAAACAAAAGTGATAGAGATTTCTGTGCTTGGACCGACGACCAGGTGTAGCTGTTACTGAGAGGAAGTGTTACTGAAACGGCATCCCCCCTTTCCTGTTCCTCTATAGATGTTCCTATCAATAAAAATGTACTTAAAGATCTACATTTTAGTGGTTCAAGAACGCTGGAGTCGTGTGGACGCTTGGCGTGAATGTAGCTAAAGTTATGGGATTTAAAGTGAAAATGTGTTAGTGGATGTAGCCTGGAGCGTTTATACATGTTCTTCTGTGAAGGTAACATTTTAAAAATAGATGCTACTTAACTTCTGCTTCCCCAAGTTGGAGAATCATTTGACCAATCAGAGCTCTGTAGGCGGGATTAAGACCAATGCAGCTGTAGCGGACATATTTCTTCGATCTTTGTTACAGAAGGGATGCAAAGTGAGCTATTTAGGCCACATGTGTTCTCTGGGATCGTTCTGCTTACGCTGTGGAGTTTTCTTGTAAATGAACAATGTTATGATTCACATTCAGTGTTTCTCACCAAAATGCATTGTGGGTATCCTCAAGGTATCCTCATAAACCTCATGAGAAATGTGTACATCCTGTCTTCTTCTACCTTTCCCTTGTTGGTGCAGCGCTACATTTTCTGGCCAACAGTAATGTTGTTAGATTGTTGTTGAAAACGGACGTTTTATTTTAATTTATAGTGTTTTAATTTGACAATTCTAATCTCAATTTGTGTTTATTTGTCCTAAACAGCCGGTGAATCAGCTGTACTTCATCTGTAAACTCGCTAACAACAATTGTTAGTTATACCACCCAGCAGCCACTCGCCCAGTGTCAGTGATGTCCCCACAACCCTGCACAGGATGAGCAGGTATAGATAATGGATGGATGGTTTAGTTCTGAAAACATTATTAAACGACCTAATGCACAAAACTATGACAGTGAACAAGAACTAACCTATCATGAAGGTCTAACCTGTGTGTGAACATTCAACCTTTGTCACCTCTCGTGACACCCACGCCCCAGTTTGACTGGCGAAAGCTTATGCTGCTCATCAATTAAATTATTCCCTTTGTGAGCTGCCTCACGAACCAGCTGCCTGCTCCAGTGTGTGTGTGTGTGTGTGTGTGTGTGTGTGTCTGCTAATTTAGTTTTCACTGAGATCACATGGTTGTAAGAAGTTGGGACAGAGATGAACATATCGGTTCCCCATCAAAACCCCTGATCTCCTCTTTATAGGGCAGCGCCACTTGTCGATGCTGGTACGCTCCAGTGGTTGGGGCTTTGATGGCTCCACCAACACACAGAACCACGGGGGGGGGAGAGCAACGATACTTCATGGATTTTAAATGGGTCCACACTGAGATCTATTTTAATATCACGTAGGCGTCCACTGAGATCTTCAGCAGCCACTCCAGGTTATGGTGCAGTTTATATCCACACCAGCCGCGCAGGGTTGGATCAAATCCGCAGAAGAAGAGCTAATATGTCATTTTGGTGGCACTGGACCCTTATTGTACATTTATGTTTAAGGAGAATGGATGCACTGGGTAGGACTGTACCTGTCAAATGAGTTGCTCTCATGTTGTGTGCTGCCTTTAAGTATTCACAGGACCAAACGTTTGGAGCAGATCTGAAATGGAAATGAATTGAATAATAAAAGAGAGACTCGATCAATAACCAACAACATACTCTGTATTTGCCCCCCAGAACATCAGATATAAGTGTTTTCTGATCAGCTGCTCCTATCGGCTGGATGACTTCATTTTGCCATCACATTTTTCTGTATTTGGGAAATACTGAATACTTGTTTCCTGTCTTACGCAGAGTCAGATGAAAAGATTGCATGAATCCCCTCTCTTCTTAATTCAGCTCCCATAATGGCTGGGCAGCAGATGTGATGTCATTGGGACAATGAGTCATTGTGCTGATGACTTGCCATGAGCTTTCTCAGGAAGTATTGTTTTTGCTCATGCAGATGGGATATGAGTGTTTGTCAGGGTGTGTAAATGTCAGTTCAGACCAAACATTCATGATGAGACTAAACCGATTCTGAAGGTTTCAGGGAAACGTTGCAGCGGTGTGAGCTGGCAAGCTGGCTGACGCCGTCGCCTGAAACTCAGCCCGTCAGGTCACCAGAGTCAACTCGTCCCGTCATGAATCTTTGGTCTGAACTGGCATTTAGAAATCTGGGATGGTTCACAGGTCAAGCAAGGATGAAGCTTCTACTACTGACAGTACCTGCTAATCTGATGATGTCAGGGAGGTCAGAGGTCAGGGTCAGCTCCACGGCAACAGGCCTGGTTGTCTCTTTGCTAAGGGATACTTAAGCAATGGAGATGGTTGATTACATTGTCTTTAAGCTGCATGTTGGAAGAGAAAACAAATACTGTGAAGTGTGATAAAGTGTGTCAGGCCTGCTGCACACACTGTAGCTGTGTCCTACTTACTGTATACTACATACTAATAGTACACAGCACGTACTACGCACTTATCGTGTTGTTTAGTAAAGAAATCAATGTGCTTCATAGTAGAATTTATTTCATGTTGTCCGTTTTTTACCAAACCACCGTGTTGATCCAGCAGGACACGTTCACTACATGTAGACAAAATATTCCAAAGAAGAAGTACTAACACTATAATAAATGACTATTATTGCAGTTTTGGCTGTATTAAGAGAAGAAGTCCACTGAATATAATGAGAGAATGAATGTTAATGGTGGCACTTGATTTACAGTAGGCAACTGAAATTGTAAAAAACTATTTTTCTGATCAAGTTTTACTATTATTATTATTAGAGGAAACCAAACGTGTTATCATGGTTTTATTGGCAGAATATTCAGTTGTTTCTTTAGAAAACAACATATAAATCACTGATTGCCATTCATTTCCTAACATTTTGACATCAGCCTAGTACAGGACCGGGAGGGGTTGGTTAAGTGGAACACTTAATGGCACTGTTCTGTTTCACCCCCTATTTGTAATTATTTCTAGATTGTCCAAAGCGTCTTATTATGTTCGAACGTTCACATTTTACTGTGTTGAATATTACTTTTAATAGTTGTTGTAACAGATTATTTCTCTACTAAATGTGGTTCTGTGACTCGTAGCTTCATGATAGCCTCAAAAGACACCCTTGCAATGCCGAAACCCAGGATCGAACCGGGGACCTTTAGATCTTCAGTCTAACGCTCTCCCAACTGAGCTATTAGGGCTTATTGTGATTAGCTATCACTCAGTGAGGAGTGAGCATACGCACACACGCCTTTAGGCTGAACATGAACACTGCTTCCACTGACCAGGGGAAATAAACACAGACAACTATGAGCTTCAACCTGTATCCGTGGGTGGGGGGGAGGGGGTTGTTCCCTCTTTTATACACTGGGAGGGGATGTGTACCTTGTGATCAAAGTGCATGACAGTAACTTAGACGACTTTGGAACTGCACAATGTGACCATGTCCTCTTTCTGTGTGGGATTTGAGTCCACAGACACTAGTAGTTAAGAATGGGGAGCACATATTTCCAACCAAAACCATTTCCTCTGCAGCTGTCCCCACGTCAAGCTGGGTGTGTGAGGCAACTCTACCAACGTGTTCAAATAGCTTGTAGAGATGCAGCTTACAACACAAACGTTACTGCTTAGAGTAAAGATGGCTGACAGCAGGGAGGACAGCTTCTAGTCATGCCTCATGATCATCGCCCTCAGACCCCCTTCACATTCCTCACACATGAAATATTGTCATTACACATTCCTTAGTTACAACTGACTTCCGACTACAACTCCAAGTTATCGTTGACACCTGTTTCCTATCTTTTCTTCCCACGTGAGGAGATTTTACTTATTTGTAATTGGCCACAGTTGAACCTTATAAGTGGGGGTCCTTGATGAATATGGTAGCTTCATGTTAACTTCCATAAGCTGTTCTGTTTGTGCATGTGTGCTCGTTTTGGCTCTTTTATCTTTAGAAGAGCCACATGTTGTGTCTTGCATAGTGGCCCTGAGACCTCGGAGTCCACTATGCTTTTATTCCCGGCTCCTGAGCCGGTGAATACGTCTCCGTGTCCCCCCGTCCCTCTGCTGAGAGATTCCAGAGGCTCCTCTCTTGGCCTCTCAGGGCTCCTGGGTCACTCGTTTGTCATCATGACCTTTGACCTCTGTAGGCCAGTGTGCCGGGAGGAATGTCGGAGATGTTTACCTTGGCTGAGACTGATGGTGTCCAGGTGGCTCTTTCTCTCCGCCCCCCCCCCCCTCCCTACGTTTTTTTCCTGAGCCAGGCATCTTGAGAGCCCCACCACTCTGCTGGTGAATAATGCAGAGGCAGAGCGAGAGCACAGCCCATCATGTTGTCGGTGCGTAAAAACATTTCCAACCGACACGTGTCCTAACTGGACCTTCACTGTGGACAGACATCTTGTGTCAGAAGGTATCTGCACTGTTTTGACTGGAACGTAATGAGAGCGAGAGCGAGAGCAGAGAGAGAGAGAGAGAGATATTGATTGGCTCAGGTCCGGTCAGCTCCACTTCCCAGAGTTTGTTAGCCATCAGACAGCCAGCCGAGCGGCGTGGCGAGACAGAGAGGGCATTCAGTAATGGGTAATGGACCCCCACTTCAACATGGTGCCATCTATCACTCTCGCACCGGACCTTCCCAGTGGCTCCTTGCTGGGTCCTCATCTACTGGAAACTCTTGGAAAGTTTCCTGCCCCCCCCCTCCTCCGCCCAGCCCCTCTGAAGAGCCCATTAAACAGTGTTGTAATGCAAACAGTAAGTCCAAAGAGAGCGAGGGCCAGGTGTCGGGTGCGGAGGGGATGAGCGTCTAATGCAGCCATTACGAGTGGCGGGGAGGGTGGGTGGATTATCATAAAAGCATCTCCCCTCCCTCTAATGCGGACATGTCTGATCAATAGCAGACTCCTGGGAGGGGATGGAAGGATGGACGGGTGGGGGAGGAAGGGGAGTAGCTTTATTAATCTATCCACCGGCTGAACGCTCTGTCGCCGCACCGCGGGACGGCAGCGGCGGCGGCGGCCGGAGAGCGGGTACAAAGCAGTATCTGATGCGGCGTCAGAGTCATGTGACATTTTGTGTAACATTTTACCAACATGGACAGTGAACTGCACACCAGAGAAAGATGAAATGATTTAAATCAAATCTTTCAGCTTCTGAAAAGGTGTTTAAACCGGTAACGCTTGGTTTTAACCCCTATTTAGCATTTATAAGCAGTAAAATCATGAATACATGGTTTATAATGCAATTATAAACAGGAATACAGATATTTTAAAGGTTTATTAACAATTATAACTTTACATTATAATTCCTCTCATTAAACACCAACAACTGGAGTTTAAACAGTTAAATAGAACAATGTAACGTTGTTGTAATTATATATGTGAAGTTTTGAACACATTTATAGTCTTTTGACGATAAACTAAAGTCAGATCAGTCTAATGTTTGTATTTTAAACGTTAAATATCTTTAAATATCTAGATGTTTTACATGTTTCTGAACTGGAAATGGAATACAATATATCCAACAGCAACTACCTTATTATTAGCAATGATCATTTACTCCAGTTCAGCTAAAAAAAAAAAAACAGACTTGGGGAGGATTAGGCCAATTAATAATTCATTTCATTTTAACTTTCTGTACCAGTCGTTCTTAATCCATGATCCAGACTTTCAAGCAAGCGACAGGAATAAATAGAAATATGAAGAGCATGTATGAAAGACCATATGAAAAACAATTCAAAAACGTGGTCTGTGGTCCTCCAAGCCCTGTTAAATGAAACGCTCTGGTCTACGGAGGATTTCCTATTTACGTTATCATCATCACAAAACCGCTGTTGCCTAGCAACCTTGACAGCTGCACCAAACCCAAGACTTGCATTTAAAAGTGCAATCCTGCTCGGCCTCTGTTGCTGGTACGTTTGGGGACGTATCTTGGGAATCTGGGGATTGGTTGGGATGCGGAGGCTCCTCCAGATTGGCTGCAGTTGAAACAGCCTTTGAAACGGGACATGGGCCATTACAAAAGGTTTCCAACACAGTGGCTAACTCACTGTCTTTCTGGCTCACTTGGTCTTCTTGCAGCTAACGTGCTCCTCTCTCCGGAGCAGTGTTCACTACCTTGTTGCCTAAAGTACAGTTCAGTCTGGGTTGGGCTTGAAAGGAAGCTGCCAAAACAATAGATAACTTTAAATTCTTTGTGGAAACTCATCTGTGGTAAGATTTAGA
The DNA here is from genome assembly GCA_036024295.1 of Nannoperca obscura. NCBI lineage: Eukaryota > Metazoa > Chordata > Actinopteri > Centrarchiformes > Percichthyidae > Nannoperca > Nannoperca obscura. The sequence goes on along the minus strand of JAVQJL010082589.1, from coordinate 31,760 downwards.
TTCGTGACAGCACCCCTACAAACGGGAAGAAGCAGCTCCATCAGCAGCTCTCCATAATGCTACGCTAACGCTGCTTACACGTGACACGGCCGCACTGGATGTTTTTGGTTTCTTGATGAATCAGTTCCATTTTTCTTTCCAAGAACCAGTAACATTAGCTAACATTACTGGCAGACACACATTATTAGTGCAGTGAGATTAAGACTGCATTAAAGCACCATTTGTCTTTCACGTTATTGTTTAGTTTTGAGTTTGAAATGACTGCCCTTCATAGTTCACGTTGTCAAAGATTATTAGTTAGTGTTAAGCTTTCCATAGCTGTTTATGCCACAGTTACTTCATAAGATGAATTATAATGTTACAGAACCATTAATAAACACGTTGTAGGCATGTAACAAAATGCTACTGTGTGATTAATTGCTTGTATTGCTTATAAATTATATATTGGGGTGTAAAGTGTTACGTTAAGATAAATGATATTGTGTTTAAGGTTTTACATCAATTCATTGACGAGTTGATGGACCAGTCAATCAGTTGGTAATTGTAATAAACTGATTATTTATGACTTTCCTTTTAATATGAATGTTTATATGATGTAGTACAAGACGAGTATTACTCTCCACTGAAGGAGATGCTTTTGTTCGGAGGAATGCTGCCCGTCTCATCGGTCTACAGCAGCACTGATGTAGACTTTCTCTCTCAGCAGAGGTGCTGAGCTGATTTTGTTCCTGCTAATGTCTTTACCTGCAGGTGTGTCCAATGTGTCCTCTGGAGGGACGTCTTCACCCCATTTCAGTGGCAGTGTGAGTAGACAGTCAGCTGGTTCCCATTAGTTTTCCTCATCTGGGCCAGACGTCCTCGTCGCAGAGGAGCCCTACATGTGATTCTCAACATTTCACTGTGACTGAGTTGTTTAATGGATAGTTTGACAGACAGATGGCAGTTGCAGTGGAGTTTGGTCTGTGGTTCCCAACACTGTCAGTAGTTGCACAACAGAAGATTAGAAGTACGTCCTGTTGAACTTCCCGGAGATGATCGGACCCAGATTGAGTCTTAAGGAGGCCTGTCTGCACTGCTGTCATTGTGCTTCATCTTCTATATGAAAACGGCTAGCTAGCTCGTTAGCTTGCTCACTATTTAACACAAGACAAATTACAAACAATCCAGACGTAACCTTACTCAACAGTATGTCGTGTGTCGTCCACGACCATCATGAGGTGAGACATGGCCAGGTGGAAACAGTGTTTGCTGATACGACCACATGCTCAGTGCTCTCTGGGAATGGATGGAAGTCTCCTCACGCTGCTGTGATATCTGGCTCCTCTTCCAGCCGGTTGATGTTGATGTTGTGTTTCTTTGATTCTTTTCAGTGGTCATTTTCTCGTGTAGCTGAATCCACTCCCCTTCACTCGCACAGTGAGTAGCAGCAGGTCACAGTGCTGCATGTATTGCATTCAATGTGTGTAAAATGTAGTCATTGACACTGACGAGTCATTTAGTGCAGCTAAACCTGCCAAATGAAATTCTACTGCTGGGACGTCTAAGACTGAATCTGGTCCAAATCTTGCCTAAATCCTCCAATTGTGATGAAGAAAGTGATTCTGGGAAGTGAACACAGAAACGAGTAATGATCGTGCAATTTAAATTTAATCAGTAACTGGTCAAAGCTCACACCCACTCACTTTGCTTTGTGTACCATATGTGTGCACTGAGCCTGCAGCATCAGAATGTATTTTTACTCTCTAAAGAGAGAAGAATATACTCATAGTAAGCACTAATATCCTGTGGTCTTCTTTTAACATTTGAAGAGCACTCAGTGGCCAGCTCTGCTTTCACTAATGCTGTTTTATATAAAACCAATCTCTCCCACACACACGAGCAGCGCTGACCTGCCCTCATGCTGCACGGTGAAAGCGCTCTCCTCACTTTTTTCTTGTCACATCGTTTTTCCATCTCCTTCACACATAATCACATGCGCGATCGTTGCATGACTGCATCACAGGCTGCGTGTCCACACGGGCAGGGGTAAACAAACGAGTCCCGTACTGTTGTAATACACAGCTGGGAGTTCAAGGCTGCCAAAAGCCGTGTTACACACCAAAACCTTACACCCCTCTCCTCTCGCTTTACAGCAGAGCTATCTGGGTCTTCTATCTGCTCTCCGTGTGATTTACGGTGGCACGGTGAAAGTGTCTGTATTGAATAATAGCAAGGGATGACGGGTAAAATTGGCGTGGTGTCTGGAGTCTGGTACGGACAGTTTGCAGGGAACAGGGAGGTAATGGCTCCCCTTTTGGCCTATTTCTTTTTTTTTTTTACTGTCAACTAAAGTGAGGAAAGGCAGGCCAACACTTGGACGACACACACACAAACACACACACCTCCCCTCGTAGAGTGGCTGTGTTGGGGCAGGTTCAGCGTGACACGGTAGTCAGCGAGGGGAGATAGAAGCCAGAACAACTTAAAACAACGCTGAGCTTCTAATGGAAGTGATTCTTTTCATATTAATAAGATGCACTAATATGTAAATACATGGTGTCCCATTATCACCAGCAGCTACAGCTTCCATTTAATGACATAAACATGATTTAAGACAGGATTGGAGTTTAAAAAGTCACAGATTTTTAAACTGAAATGGGATAAATTAGAAATAATATGCTTTTGTTAAGGGAGAAAATGTTTTTCTGGCTCCGGTATAAGGATCTTTTGCTTTGTATCACTGTAAATGTTAGACTGCAAGACATTTAAAGACGTCACTTTTTTATACGCCAAACAATTTATTGATTAACACAGAAAATAACTGCCTGAATAATCGACAGTGAAAAGAAAATGAAAGTAACTCTTGTGCTTGAGACTCATCTCAACTAAAGGCCCAATCAGCCAAATGTAGCATTAAACCAATACTGACTGGGTGCACGTGTACACACCAGCAGCATTTCACTGGACTTCATCAATTAAAGAAAGTGTAAAGGAGTGTGTAATGCTCTCCCAAAGCTGCTCATCTGCTCAAGTACTCGAGCCCTCTGCACAGTTCCATGCAGGAAGGCTAATGACAGACATGTAAGTAGGCAGCGTGACCTGTTCTGCTGCACATGGAGTTTATTTGCTGTGGTTTTAGCTGCAGCTTCTACGCTTATTCGGCCCCCGGGGCTCAAATACGTCTGCGGTGCTCCAGCCCAGGGAGCAGCAATCTGACAAGCAGTGCAGACCTAATCCAGGCCAGGTCCGGGGCTGTGTTTGGTATGCATCCCCTAGGTATGGAATAAATACAAGGCCGGTAAGCAGATCTGCTTGCCTGGACGACCGCGGGGGAGTGAGGGCTTGCCAGCCCTGCGTTACATGCCTTGACGGGATGTCTCTTATCCATATATGTAACCTCATAACATTTTGGGCTTTTCACAAATACGAACAGCTTTGATCTCCTGTGGAAAGTAATGCAGTTTTAATGTCCAACTTCAAGGGCCATTAGCTGCGTTTTCATCAGTTAGCGAGGCAGATTTCTGAATGTCAAGTCGGGGGGTGTTGCTCGCCTAGAGGTCAGAGGAGCGCGGCTGTGATTGGAGGGTTGTCGGGCTGAGTTCCTCGCTGGACGAATGTGGGTGGGGAAAGTGGATGAGTAATACTCTTCCCTCCCTGCAGCACTTGAGTTGAAGTTACCTTTGAGCAAGGCACTGAACACCCCCCCACCCCCCAGTGCTTCAGTGCGTAAAAGTAGAAAAATGAGATTATACTGGAAGCTGTTAAACGTGGTGCAGTGAAGTGCTGGAAACAGCAGAGCTCCATTCATACTCTCCGGGTAAACCGAGGTTTTCAAGGGAGAAAAAGTCTTTGTTTACTGAAGTGTGTCTCAACCTGGTGCCCCCCCCCCTCCCCCCCCCCTCTAAAGCTGCCACAGGTAGAGCAGACCAGGCATACCTGTTTAAACTTGCTGGGTAATTTGTGGATTAGCAGATGTCTCTAATGGCTAAAAATCATCAGAGCTTTCCCTCTTCTGCAGACGGGAGAGGAGGAGGAGGCAGAAGCAGAAAAGTGAGAGTGAAAACGTAACTCTACATTATTTGATGACTCTCAAAGGGACAAGTCAGCGATCCTAAAGGTGAAATCTCCATTGACTGAGCAGAAGCAACGCTTCAAAAGCTCCTCTCTGATGTGTTTTGTGTTCAAAGTGCACACGTCAACGTTCAGCTTGTGGTTATGGAAGGAAAAATAATAATCAATTAATCAAATCACCTCCTTGTGCTGAACAGCTTTAAGAGGAGGCCACTGTTTCCTAACAAGTCACAGAGCAAAGAAAATAACTGGCAGGTTAATGAATGAATAATGAAAATCGTTGGTTGCAGCAGTACTGGGATTCTCCTGAAGGCACCAATATATCTGAGATGGTGCATCATAACAATAATAATAATAATACTAATAATAATCAGTAAGTACCAAACATGAATGCGTGTTCATCGTCCATCATGTAATGGATATACTGTTCAATGCACAGCATCTTTAACCCTCACATGACCGACTGTCTTAGCCCTGACTTTGTGTTTGAATGTGGATTTAATATGAGACAGAGGATCGGCCATCTTTTTTATTTTCTACTCTCACTGGAGATTTATGTGGCGCTCCTGACTGCCCACCAAACACATGCCTCATTTGTTACCGCGGGGTTCTGTCATTTGTCCCGCTGTTACACAAGAACCGGGCCAACAGGACACCTGAGTTTGAGAAATATTAACTTATTAACTCTCCACGAAATCAAAACCAGAAGACGTTGTAAAAGGAATAATCTAACAAAATAAACCGAGGCATTGAAACCAGACATTTAACGTTAATTATTCAATACTTTAAAGTCTTCAATACACATTTCAGGTTGAGGTTTGATACCCAATCCCGAGGTACACGTCTTCCTAAAGATAACATGTTTGAAGTCCCCCTCCTCCCGAGGAACACTCAACACAGACGCTGACACATTCCTGACGGCACAAGGCATAACTTGTTATGGAGGCTGTTCACAGGGCTGTGTTAAGGTGAATCCAGACGCACACACACTGGGCTGTGTGCACCGAGAGGGGCAGCGTTGATTTAGGGCATTACTCAGACAGAGAGAGAGAGAGAGAGAGAGAGAGAGAGAGAGGGAGAGTCTCCCCTGACTGCATTAGGAGAGCCTCCAGCCTTTGTGATTCCTTTTGATCAAATCTCTGTGAAAGATGAGTGTCATGCCCTCTTCCAGCCAGCTGTGAGGGGACTGCCCTGTGACTCCGAGGGTGTGTGTGTGTGTGTGTGTGTGTGTGTGTGTGTGTGTGAGAAAGGGTATGCACACCTCTGTGTGTGTGTGTGTGTGTGTGTGTGTGTGTGTGCAGGCTAGGGAAGGAGCAGGCAGCTCCTGAGGTGAGAATGCCGAGTGGGAGGATCTCATTCCAATCCCCTGTGCCCAGTTTCAACACACACACACACACACACACACACACGCTGAACATCTTGAGTAGTTTAGAGCCAGTCCACGGCAACATTAGAGGAGAGAAAGCAGAGTGTGTGTGCGCATCTGTGAGAGTAAGAGCACAGTTCTTCTCTTTTTTCTTTTGTGGAGTGAGTGTTGGCGGCTCAGTGTGTGTGTGTGTGTGTGTGTGTGTGTGTGTGTGTGTGTGTGAGGACAGAGAGGCAGGGTACATGTGTGTCTGTGTTGTTGAAGGAGATGCTGCTGGGTGTGATGGCTCTTTTGCGTTAGTGCTTGTGCGGACACGAGAGTTGGAGCCAGTTGTTTTGTGGGACTCGCGGGGAATGGCCAACTCCACGGTCGCCTTGGAAACATCCGACTGAATGACAATGGCTGAGGTAAGAGAGACAGCTCTGCGCTGCTATCCTCTGTCTGCTCCGGCGTCTCACACACAATCAGGCTGTTTTAACAAAGACTAGCTGGAAGGAGTTCGTGCAGATGGAGGTGACGGACGGCGGCAGTGCAGACTTTTATTTGGAGGTGCACAGATTTAGGTTTAATCTCGAGGTTTTAGATGTTGTGGTTGTTACTTTGTGTGACGGGATGAGGAGAAACGTGCTGATGTAGACTTTACTTTTACTTTTTCCCTTGTATTTATTTATTTTCTTCAGGATTAGTTGTTTGATTTGTTGACACATCTTTTAAATCGGAACATCTTTTGATTTAAGCGCCAAAACTCAGATTATTTACTTTAAAAAAACTTACATTTTATCTTTAACCCTTTTTTTAATTTTGACTAAATAACCCAAATGTGAATTGTTCTCTTAATACAAGCAACTCAGGAAAATGGACTTTGTTGAAATAAAACAGTGTGAAATTCACTCAGTTTAATCTGATCAAAGAATAAGTGATTAATCATCAGTTCATTGATGCTTTTGCTCTCTTGAAAGTTTTCCGAACTCATCCAGGAAGCTTTGAGTTGCTCTCGACCCCTCGTGTGTCAGTGTGGACAGAGATTGTCCTTACATGCCTTCCAAGAATCCAAGAGACAACTCCCAATAAACATCCCCACAGAGCAGCCGGGCTCCCCTCACGCTTCCATCTTTCATCCACTTTTCTTAAATTGCGCCTTTTTCTTTTGAAATCAGACGTATTTAATTGCCTTGTGTTCAGTTCTCTTCTTTCCCGGACACGTCCACCTTCGTCCTAAAGACAAAGTGTGATTAGAGAGAGAGACAGACCCGGCCTCCGGTCCTTCCCCGGACTTGTTCCTCGTCCACCCGTCTGTAGTTTCTGGCCTCCCGTAGCCTCCTGGCCGTTAGCCACCGCCTGCTGAAATGTAATTTAAGAGCAGCCTAATGTTCTGTTGCAGCCATAATGTAACAATTAGCTGAGCTGTCTGTGCGGTGGTGGTGTCGGTAGCAGCTAAAGCGCTGTCTCCTTGGCCGTGTGTGTGTGTGTGTGTGTGTGTGTAAACAGTGGTTAGATGAGTGCGCTCAACTTCCACAACAACATGTGAAGAACGTGCAGTTAATGAATGAAGCTCGTGTGGGACAGACAGTTTTATTTTCACTGTTTGGGTTTCAGCTAATTGCAATTAGTTACTTTTCTGCTTATTACTTTATTGTTTTACCACGTTTTTATTTATTTACACACATCTGAGAGATGCTTATTTTATACAGACTTTTTAAGGCAATTTATAATCACAATATAACACAATATGTTCGTTAATTGAGGAGTCTAAAGGGACACATCTCATTTCTTTAGTTTCAGGTCAAATAACCTTCAAGGTTTTAAATCAGCCTTTATTTTACAAACATGGAGAGAATAAAAACCTTTGTCATGAAACAAATCCAGTCTTTAAAATGTGTTTAGTGAATTGTGATCCAGCTCTGCCATCGTGTCGCCATGTGAGGTGTGTGTGTGTGTGTGTGTGTGTGTCTCTACACTCTTAACCTGTCTTTATTCCTGCTGCTGTATCTCTCTCCATCGTTTGTTTCCTCTTTCTACCTCCATCACTTTCTGTGTCTCTCTGTTCTTCTTTAGTGCTGCAGGGCCCAGAACACACACACACACACACACACACAAACACACACACAAAGGGCCCCTGCTTGTTGTTGCTGTGTGTGTGTGTGTGTGTGTGTGTGTGCGTGTGTGTGTGTGTGTTGGTGGTGGCGACTGTAGCCTGCCAACCTCGTCAGCTTCATTAGGTTCATGATGGTCCATCCGTGAGAGTGTGTGTGTGTGTGTGAGAGTGTGTGTGTGTGTTCTCCAGCCTTTTACCCCCTTCAGCGTCCCCTCGAGCTGTGATCCGCCCCTCCTGGCCCCAACCTACCCCCTTAACACCCCCAAACTCCACACACACACACACGCACGCACGCACAGACGCTGCCACCAAAAGGCTTGTGAGGATTTGTCAGCCAGATGTGACAAGATTGTCAGGAGGCAGGCGAGGCGAGAGGGAGATCTGATATTAATCAGAGCGTAGCTGGGAGCCAAACTCTCTCAGACTCAGTGTACTAACATGTTCCCCTCATTCTCTCCCTCTCTGAGCCAAAACACTCCCTCCGAGTTCCTAACGGGGAGCCACATACACCAGGAACCAAACTTCACACACCCCACCGCCCCCTCTCCCCCACAAGCTCATTGTCTTTTAGGATTTTCGTTTCTTTTGAGAAGCCAGCCCTTTTCTCATGGATATTCAGGTAATGATTTGCTTCCTTTCTGTAGTGTGTGTGTGTGTGTGTGTGTGTGTGTGTGTGATTGCTGGATGAGGATGAAAGAAGGAGTTGTTCACGCTGTCTTTGGGCTGTATGGACTCATAATAGGCTCAAACACAGCCTGTCTCTACTTGCTGTTCCTGCGTTTGTCTTCTCCCTTTCAGGTCTAATGTGCTGTTAAAGGAGCGCTCGTGCTTTTTTATTTAAGATTTTAATTTAAGTTTTAAAGCGAGGAGTTTGCTTCACAGGAAGCTGTTGAATGAAACAGCTGAGGGCTTTGTGTGTGTGTAATATCACAAGCCAGATGTTTTTATCTGCTGCTGTGTGTCAAAGTGCTCCCTGACATTAAATCATGAGCTGGGGCAGAATCCCCGCCGCCTGCTGAGCAGCTCATGTATCGTAACCTCACTTTAACTAACACTTGTCATCAATTAACGTTTTACTGCCTCCCTGTCACACACACACACACACACACACACACACACACACACACACACAGCTCGGTGCGAGGCGTGATTTATTCACGAGAAGGTGTTCGCTGCTCGTACAGCAGGCAGGGACCAGCGGTGGGCCAGGTGGAGCTGGTGGAGCTGGTGGAGCTGGTGGAGTCGGTGTAGCTACAGGTTTTGGTGCTGAGGTGGTTTTATTGGTGAGAGTCAGTTATTAGCGGGATGTCTGAGTGCTACCAGGAACTCTGTCCTCCCACCAAATTCCTGAGTGTTTTGTGTGTTCAGACTGGGAGAAGGTGTGTGTGTGTGTGTGTGTGTGTGTGTTCTGCTTTTCGCTGTGCTGCAGTTTTTTCTTTCCTTTTGACCCTTTAAATATATGTTTGCCTTCTAATTTCAAAACCCAAACTGGATCAGATTCAAGCTAAAATGTTCAGTAGTTGTTGTTAAATTTTCTTTTTTATTAAAGCAGTTTTTAAATTAGAGATAAAAAGTTAGATTTATAAATATTTCTTGCAAATATAAAACCAGTTTGATTTGATGTAATGATCATTTAAATTATTGATATTCTGCTTGATTGCGTTCACTGTTGATTTAATTCTTGTTTTGTCCTGAAGGAGTCGGTACAGAGAGAAAAGGTGCCTTTATAAAAAATGTTTTCTTGTTTTCTAAAATCTAAATAATGATAGAACATAAAAAACAGCTGGAAAAAGTAAACAATTAATGAATATAATTTTCTTTAATGTTAGAATGATCGACTAATTAACTGCACTCATTTTCAAATAATGGGTTTATGAACTGTAACCAATGGCTCTATTTATAATTTTACAAATAATGTCATAATGTTTTATGGATCAATTAGAAACAGTTATTCAGAACAGCATCTGGGTTGCCAGGTTGGGAAGAGGATGAACACCAGCCAAACCTGGAAGTGCAGGTTTCCTTTTATTGTCTTGTAACTGATCTATAAAGCACTAGCACATGATTTGTCTTTTAAAAAGTACATTTTATGTAAATAAACATTTGGAAAAGTGACACTCCTGATCCTGCACACTGACCACATGACCGTCGTGTTGTTCTTCTTCCACACGAGGCGTCCGCATCCCTTCCAGCAGATCTCCTCAGCCGGTGGGCGCTCGGTGGAAAACTACTTGTTTTCAGAACGACGTTTAATTTGAAGCCTCCACGAGGAAAATGTGTGCCGTGCTTTTCACTGCTCATTTCTCTTTCCCATCAGGAAAACTCCCACTTCCTTTATTTCCTCTGTGCCATAATTGTCTTGTTAACTGATTAATGGCTGATAGTAAAAATCGGATCCTCTCCCCCTCGCTCAGAGCTGCTGCTATCCCTGTTGTTATTCCCTCTTTGGCAGCAGCACTGCTTGTTTCTCCACTGAGCGTCAGTTAGTGCCTGGCTGCTGCTAATTGATTCGTTTTCCACCACATTAGGCCAACAAGTCCCCGTCCTTTCCCGAACGGTCTCCGTCCAAGCAGCTGTTGGCTCCTGCTGAGGCTCTAAAGCACCGTGGCTGCTCCGGACATATGGCAGGATTTTATTTTAAGAGCCAGAAAGGACTATTTCATTTTATTTCCTGTGTGTGTGTGTGTGTGTGTGTGTGTGTGTCATGGCTGTAGCCCAGCGGTGGGAAGAGGATGATCCAGAACATAGCTTTGTTGTTTAGTTTGTTTGTTTGTTTCAGCCTACAGGTTTCATACATCACATCCCGTTTCTAAATGACCCCACATAGATGATAGTTGTTGTAGCTGTTAATGTAATGTCAGCATTGTTAGCTGGCAAAGAGAGTTCGGTTACATCTGCTGTGGGAACAAAGTGTATACACTGAAGCCTGTCGCTGTGTGTGTTCACTTGGTGTGGAAAGAGATTTCATTCAGTGTATGTGGTCGCACGGCGTTTTATTATGTTGTCCCTGCCTTCTTCCTCTTTAACCCCCCCCCCGTTTCCGTGGCTTCCATCTATCCATCCCACACGGCCTGACCTCTGAGTGTACAGTCTCTCCACCACGATGCCTTTGACTGCAGCAGACAGGCGGACAGAGGACCGGTGGACACACACGAGGAGGCTGAATGAGCTTTCACACGACAGAAAAGTGGTGCTGCGATGCACAAAATCAAACGTAGAGAAAGTGTAGCGTTCATAGCATCATGAGCACAAAGCGTCACTGTCCAGATGCATTTTTTATAATAGTATTTAATTCCTTCTGTTTTTGTCTTTGTCTTAGCTTAAATCTATTTACTAGCTCATTTCGGCCGCATGTCATGGTCTTCATCAGCAGGTGGAGTTTGCTCAGCTGTCATGCAGTTACTTCAGGTGTCATCATGTGACCCGAGACCTACCTGGTCGCTTTTGTCGGGTAACTGTTTCCAAGGTGGAGAATGAGAAGCTGTGAGTTAATAGAAATGTGGGGATCTGTTATTACTGCGCGCTCACAGGAATTCACTTCGCGAGCAGCGTGAGGAGGTAATGTAAGTCTGGTGGAGGCTCCCAGTTTAAACCACGTCCCAACATGTGTGTGGTGCTCACACTGGGATAGTAGTTTAATAAAGAAGTGATTCTGCAGAATAATAGACTCAGTTCAATTGTTCTCTTTGTTGCATTTCTATTACAAATGAATGAAAGCACAATTTCTTTTATTGTTTTGAACCTTTTTATTGGTAATTTGTTGAACATCTGGTCCTGCCGACATGCTAATGAGAGGCATGAGTCATGTACTGAAGGTGTGTGGACACTGTTCTGCAGCGCTGACATACAGAACGCGACATCGTGTTAGCGTTGGCTTCCAAACACTGACACAGCCGCTTCGTTTGGTGCAATTAGTCTTCTTGTCATCGGCTTCATTGATGCGTGCGAGCAGCCGTGGCTTTGTTGTGAGAACAGTAAAGAGATGGTGGTGGTGGGGGGGGAGATGGTCTTCTCCTTCTCCTCCTTCTTCTTCTGCTTCTTCTCAGGAACTAATTAAATGAATCACTAATTAAGATAAACGACCTGGAGCACACTGCATTGGAATGTGTGTGTGTGTGTGTGTGAGTGTGTGTGTGTGTGTGTGTGTTACAGGCTGGTGAGCGAGCAGGGGCACCTGATTAAGATGTATATTAGGGGCAGCAGCAGCAGGAGGTGTGTGTGCACCCACAGTGGGATGGGATTAGCCTAATTGGGCTGTGTTGGGCCTTGGTGCTCCGTAATGATGGGATTATGTCGCTGAGAGATGAGCACGGGGGTTTTGTGCCTCGCCACTGTCCGGAGGAGGCTGAGCCGGACGCCCCAGAGATGAAACCCAACAGAGAGTAAAGCAAAGCAAATGGATGTCACGGGACTGAAGGCCGGAGCCACCGCCACCTTCACCTGGGGTCCTAATAACGAGAGGTTACTGGAAGGTGAAATGATGTGATCCCACATCTCAAGGACAAGCCCAGCCTCGAGCGCACAACCACGCCACTGACTAAATGCAGAGGAGCCCCCCTCCCCCCTACACTCTTCCTCCTCCTCTGCTCGTGGAGAGGGAGCGAGCTCCGGCGAGGAGCTAAGCATGCCGCTCATGTATACTAAAACCCCACTGATCATGCATTATAGATGCAGAGGGAGAGAGGTGGTGTAGCGCAGCCACTCTGAGGTTTTCAGCATGTAGCACTAACAACACTGGCTTTGATCATAAATCTGAAGATGCTTTTCCCTCAGTTCCCGGTGTGTAAATGATACTTTTTTTTTTTTTTTGGTCCAAGGCGGAGAGAGAGGGGAAGCAGTGAAGTCATTTTAGTGGAGTCCTTTCCGCAGGGTCGCTGCCAACTCAGCAGCTCCCCACAAAACTTGACTCATTACTGCCATTCACTCCTCGCTTTGATCCTGTGTCAGTCCACTTTTCTGCATTTTCTGTTTGTCCTGAAAAGATAAAACCCATTAGCAGCTGAGCTAATGGACAGGTTCCCCTGACCTGTGTGTGTGTGTGTGTGTGTGTGTGTGTGTGTGTGTGTGTGTGTGTGTGTGTGTGTGTGTGCCTTAGGCATCGATTGATTGAGATGGTTTTGGTGGTCCAGGTATGTTGAAGACCTTTCGTCACTGTTGAGAGGACCTGCCCCTGCCTGCAGCACTACTGACTGACACACACACACACACACACACACACACAGGGCAGACCAGGCAAAGAGTGATACACAAAGGGAGAGTAAAATTACTTAAGGCAATCGTGCTCTTTCTTTAGGTTTCCATGGGCAACTTGACGATTGTACATTTTTCATGGAGCTGTGTGAGAGCTCAGTCACAGACGGATGAGATGACAGGGTGTATTTTATGGTGCATTCTTGAATATATATATATATATATGTATGTGACTTGAAAATGTTACCTTTGGATTTATACAAAATCTAAAAACCTCTTTTAGGGCAGAATTTAGAGAGCCTTTCACGCTCGCCAGCCCCGGCAGCGGCTCAGCGTCGCCTCAAAATCAAAACCTTTACAATAAAATGTCGGGCAGAATTTTTGATTGTGATTCAAAATGATTCAAGACATCTACAATATTTTCATTTTATGAAATAGTGCAGCCGTAAAAAAAACGGTGTCTTGGCTTTATATAATTCAGTCAATATAAGCATCAGCTGTGTCTGAAGAGGTTAGCACATGATGCATTGTGTTGTAAAAATGGGAATCCATTTTCTTGCTCGTTAAACAGAAGATCTGTGTGTTTTTTGTGTTAACAGGCTATCTGCTGCACGTTGGTGAACTGTAACTGTGACAGCTTCAAGCCTGGGAAACTGAAGAGGAGGCAGTGTGAAAACTGCAAGCATGGCTGGGTAGCACACGGTGAGAGCTCGCTGCAAAGTTTCCACTGGCGATGCAAAGACATCCAACGAAGGCTCTTTTCAATAATAACAGAAGAGTAGGTGTGGATGGGGACAACATCTTACGTGCTTTGCTACCACTAATATCAGCCAGTTTGTCTTTTGTGAGCTGAACTGTTTACATCTGTACGTGATAATCTGAGGTCTGATGGTCTGAAAAACACACCTTTCATAACATGTTACACTGCGCTTTAGGCCGCTTTTTAATCTTTGGTAAAGTCAAAAGGCTGAGGTACTTTAAATATTTAAATACCAAATTGAGTTTTGTGTCTTTTTTAAAATGTATTTACTTATTGTTTTAAATGTCCGTGCCAGTCCTGCTTTAATGGCCTGGTGTGTGTACACATGAGCACAACAAGCAAACAAAAACAGATATAAATACAAATATATAAGTAGTGCAAAGTCTGCTGAAATAAATCTGATGAGTGCAACTGGCTGCTTTATATTCAATACGTCAGGTAGGTGCATGTGACGTTTGAGTGATGACATTTACATGTTCAGAAGCTGTGTATTTAAATAATGAGAATATATCATTTACAGGTACAGTGGAAGTTTGTGTTTGTTTCCAGTCCTGTGAGCACCACAAAATAAAGTCACTTCACCTCCGTTGTGGCGGCAAATATCTCAAAACCTGGACAAATAAAAGCTCAATTGTCTTCATGTGTAGATGCCACTAGAAATTATTATCATTATTCTATCAGTGTCACATTAATTGTGATAGCTAGCTTACCTGCTGTAGATGCTATCCAAACACACTTAGCTGGTGTAAACACAGACGCCATCCTTTGGAATAATACTGTGTTAACACTGTGCAGACCACGCTTCCCTCCCAGCTAGCTGCTTCGCGTCGTAAAGAGGATTTTTATTGGCATGGAAGCTCTGCTTATATTCTGAGTCAGGAAGTAAAAGCAACAGTTACATTTGTTCACAGTAATTCCAGTAATGTCTCCTACATTTGTGTAATATTTTCCCACTCATGTAATGCAGCTGCTGCATGAAGCATTGTCACCTTGGAGTAGTTTAAACTGATCTGCACATCTTTTAGGAGCACAGCTCTACAAAATAAACTCAACGTAAAAATTAAGCGTCTCAAATGTTGAGTCGTGCATTATTTTCATATTCAATCGACATTATCTATTGATACAGAACATCCCGGTCAAGATGACTGTGAACGGAAAGATCACATGACAATATGCAGTGACATGAGAGTACAGCTGAATCTGTGTGGATATTAATATATGTCTGTATACACACAGGTATATTTATGTGTTTTATTTTATTTATTGCTCACACAATTAAAATGTATTTTTGTATAAATCACATCTCTAATTTGTCAGCTTTTCAGCAGATAATAAAAGATGATAATGACAGAGAGGCAATATGAATTGTTATATACACATTTTCAGCATGACAATACTAATAAATACATTTTGGTTTTTGTTTCCTGTATAGCTTACATTTATAAATGTGTTCTAGCACCCTCTTATCCTCATATACTTTTATCTGGTTTCACTCCTCCAGGGGCCGGTGTAGTTTCATAAAAATCTAATCCAGTAAAATCCGATGTGTCTATTCCAGCGCTGAGTAAGCTGAAGGTGCACCACATGTACCAGAGCAGCCAGGTGGAGATTGTTCACTCCAACGTGGTGTTCGATATCTGCAGCCTGATGCTGTACGGCACCCAAGCCATCCCCATCCGCCTTAAGATCCTCCTGGACCGCCTTTTCTCTGTCCTCAAGCAGGAGGAGGTCATCCAGATCCTCAATGCACTTGACTGGACACTGCAGGACTACATCCGAGGATACGTGCTCCAGGTGAGCAGTGGGGGGGGGGACTATTTGCTTTGTGTGTGTGTGTTTAGGACTAGATGATATGTATGTGTGTATATATATATATATATATATAAATCGACCAGTAATGCTTCCTGAAAACCAGTACAAAAGCTGCTGATTTAAAGAAATAGTTCAACAATTTAGCTTAGTATAAAGACTGGAAGCAGGGAAACAGTTGTCTGGCTCTGTGGAAAGTCTAAAAATGCTGTAAAGCTACGTTGTTTTTGACCAACAACACCTGGATGCATCATGAAGTCTTGTTGTCAGAGTAAAGTCGTCAGGTTTGGGACCATTGTGCCTGTAAAGAGACCAAAACCATGACCTGTGCTCGCCAGCCATATCTGGCAACCGGAACAACAGCCGGAAATGCTGCAAAGAAGTGCAGGGAGCCAGAGAGACTGTCACATATATCTCGTAACTCACCTGACTTACATTTCTGTTCATGCTGGGATTTAAGATACATGATGTAGAGCAGCTTTAGAGGTTTTGGTTGGCCTGTTCTTGAACTTTAGACAGAGCAATGCTAGCTGTTTCCCTCAGCCTCTACGTAACACACAGTCACAAGTTTGATATAAAAAAATGTCCAAAACGTTGAATTATTCCTTTAAATATCAAAACACAGTATGTGGTGTTTTTCTCTTCAGGTAGGGAAAGCCTCTGAAACTCAGAGTACGAGTGAGCGACAGTATATGAAGGGAGAGACAGAAGGAATTTCTGAGGAAGATGAGGTATGAGGAGAGAGAAGAGGGGTCCGTAAAGCCTGGCTGAGGAGAGAGAGTAGGGATGTGATGTAGCGACCAGCACCATGAACCCTCTTGGTATGCTTCTGATGCCGCCTGCGCGTTGCTGTGGTACCAGCAGCTCGGGAAGGTCTCCAAACTGTGCCGGGTACATTTGTAAATATTGTCTTTTGCTTCAGATTTCCTCTCAAGCCAGAGCCAAGCTGGCCGAGGCCTGGGCTGCAGGCACTGTGTCAGCTGGAGCTCTCACTTCGATTAGTACATCATCAAGTATTCAAGTTGGGCTGCGTTTAATTCATGTTAGCTCATCTAATGGCGAACGTAGAGTCAGAATCCTCGACAGGCGCCCAATGAATGCTCTGTGATGAAATATTAATCACGGTTACGGCATGAAGCTGCTCCTCAGTTTCAAAGACACCCGAATTCACATGTGATTACTGCTGGGCTAAGGGAGAGAGGACCGCTTGATCAATGTGAGCCGCCTTCCGATCACCCCCCCACCCCACCCTTACTCCTGTGTCTATATGTGTGTGTGTGTGTGTGTGTGTGTGTGCAGTATGCTTGTGCATGTATTTATCTTTGCATGCCTTTGGGAGGTGCATGTTCTTACATATATATGTGTGTGTGTGTGTGTGTGTGTTCCCTGTCTTCTTCTCCTGATGCTGCGCATGTTAATCCACATGATTTAAATGAAGAGAAATTACCTGCAGGATGAAACGCTGTGTGTCTGTGTAATGAGGGTTCTGCGCTGCCCACTTGTATTAACACTCCATCACATTCCTGTATTTAGCTGCCCTGCCAGTCTGCTGTATAGGGTGTGTCATGTACCCCACTCTCTGAATATGTATGAGCAGCCCAATAGACACTTATAATGCTAATAATGAAATCTGTTTCATACCCCTGCCCTCTCCCCTTTCCTGTACCGTGTTGCTGTTTCCCGTTGCTGTCTGTAGGATATAGCAGGGAAGGTGCTGGACCGGTGGGCCATAATGACGTTCGAGGAGGAGATTGCCACGCTGCAGCAGTTCCTGCGATTTGGCGAGACCAAGTCCATAGTGGAGCTGATGGCTCTGCAAGACAAGGAGGGCCAGGCAGTGCTGGTTCCCAGTACCCGCACCAACTCAGATATACGCACTTTTATTGAGCGCAACACCCCACGCACTGCTGCCAACCTGTCCACATCCAAAGTTGATAAGCTGAGCGGTAACAGCATGCACCACTTTGAGAACTTTATCAACAGCATGGCCTTCATGCTGCCATTCCAGCTGTTAGGCTCCGTTCCTGCACCGTTTCTGGGCTCACCGACTGGAGCACTGCAGCAACACCAGCAGCAGCAACACCAGCAGCCATGCCGTGGATCAATGGAGCAGCAGAATCAGAGACGAGATGATCAAGGGCGGGACGGTCTAGGGAGGGACAACCTCCTCCCTCTTTCTCACCCTCCAGAGAGCAGCCTGCTAGGTTCCAGCTCTGTCTCATTCACTGCTGATCTAGACCGAAGCGAAGACAAACCAATGGACAACCTCTCCACCACCACAAAGATTGAGGCAGAGGACTTCTCCACTAGTGACAACTACTCGGATGGACCCTCCACTCCGTGCACGCCCTCCATGAGCTCTGATGTAACACAGATGTCACCCGAGGGCAAGCTGCGCTCCCTGGACAGGAATGGGAGCGGTGGTGGAGGGATGTCAGGCGGTGGTGGGGGAGGAAGCTCTCTGAAGAAGGGTCGCGTATTTTGCAACGCCTGTGAGAAGACCTTCTACGACAAAGGCACGCTGAAAATCCACTACAATGCAGTTCACCTGAAGATAAAGCACAAGTGCACCATCGATGGCTGCAACATGGTGTTCAGCTCGCTGCGCAGTCGCAATCGCCATAGTGCCAACCCGAACCCACGGCTACACATGCCCATGAACCGTAACAACCGGGACAAAGACCTGCGGGGAAGCTTGTCTGCTGATGAGGGCTCTCCAGGAGAGAAGAGGCGTGAATATGGATCCCCCATCCCTGTCTGCTCTGCGGAGAGCCATAAGTCAGTGCCCAGCTACATGGTGAGCCATGTGGACACTGGCTCTAAACTCCACAGCAGCTCTTTCCCCAGCATGGGCCAGAGTGGCATCCTCTTCCCCAACTTGAAAACAGTACAGCCAGTCCTACCTTTCTACCGCAGCCTGGTAACCCCAGCTGAGCTTGCCAACACCCCAGGAACATTACCCTCCCTCCCTCTGTTGTCCTCCTCTGTACCAATCAAACCCATCACAGCCCCTAAACCCTACATGACAGACCCTATACCAAAGAAAAAGTCTCGGAAGTCAAGCATGCCAATAAAGATAGAGAAGGAGGCGGTGGAGCGAGATGAGCTGATGGATAAGGGGAGCAGTTCTGAGGAAGAGGCTCCTTTGCAGGGCAGGGACAAGGAAGAGTGTGACGGTGGCCGAGCAGACGGGTATATGTGTGCAAGACAAGCTGGGGAGGAGAAGGAGGTGAGGGGGGCTTACACTGGTGAAGAGAAGGAAAGGGAAGGCGCCAAGAATCTGTTGGACAACACTTTAGATAGAGAAATGACAGAGACGGAGGACAAAGATGACGGGCCAAGGCAAGCTGAAACAGGCGTTATCACCTGTGCATCCTCCCCCTTCGAAAACAGACTGTTGGACAATCACTGTGACAACAACTCACTCTGTCAGGAACCCAACGGCAATGAAGAAAGGGAGGACAGGGAGCATGCAAACTCGCTGCATACAGCTGACAAGACTTCTGAGCTCAAATGGGACGAGGGTGAGCACCGGCTGACTAACGGGGGTGCTCTCCAGCTCATAGACTGTGAAAGGGAGGGATCCGATGGCTGTGTAGACCACTACGGTGACTCAGGTTTGTCTCACCTCGACCCCGACGCTGACCTGCCACACTACTGTGAGATCTGCAGTAAAACCTTTAAGAACCCATACAGCGTCAAGATGCACTACCAAAACGTCCACCTGAAGGAGATGCACATGTGCACAGTGGACGGCTGCAATGCGGCCTTCCCCTCCCGCAGGAGCCGAGACAGGTGAGAGGCAGCCATGTTTTGTTTCCTCAGGGTTGCACTCAGCAGACACCCTGTTTGTCAGTAATAGATATCAGATCATTGGTTCTCAACCATGTATCGCTGGAACATGTCGACGTGCTGGCAGGGAGGAGGAACTGAAATCAGCTGCTCTAATTTGGTTTGAATGGAAATTAGACTCATAGCTCAAGTTTAACTTCCCGTGTGGTGGGAATTTTGTAATCTGGCCAAATCTGCCCAGGATCTGCGTTCAACCAAAAAAGTACACAAGCGTACGAGAATACGAGCAGGCTGCACAGGTGTGAACACGTCCGCATATGCAGAAACTAAATATAGTATAAACAGACCTAAGAGCACAGCTGCAGTCCGCATCAGTTTGGGAGTATCTGACCCGTTACAGCCCAAACTGAGTGACTGGATTTGACACTTCTGACTTGTTAATGTATTCTTTTCTTTACACTTGCTCTATAAACAATAAATGAAGTAGGTTAAACATCATTAGCATGTCCATAAGGAGAGTTTCTTGCATTTTTCTATTGTTTTGGCACTTTATGGAAGACCTGGCCTCGGTCAGTTGAGCATGACAATAAAAATATATCTTTTTGTGGTACATTGAGGTGAATTGGACTTTCACCATGTATGTATGATACATCTACTTGAGATTTAATGCTGACTTTTGTTTGTCTACAGACACAGTGCGAATTTGAACCTGCACCACAAGCTGTTGACCAAAGACTCCTTCAGCCCAGCCAACACCCTCTACTCGCCCTTGTCCTACTGCAGAGATAGAGACTCTGTTGGCCTGGACTACTGCCAAGACCAGCGGGACAGAGATCTGCCCCATCGAGACCCAACGAGCCAGACCTCCGTCATCTTCCGGGGACACAACCGCATGGGCCTCGTCTTCCCTATGAGCAAGATGTGTACTGCATCATACAGCGCTGAGGCATCTCCCTTAGGAGAGATGGAGGGATTAGGAGGAGGAGGAGGAGAAGGTGGTGGAGGTGGGGAGGATGGAGCAGTCCTGGACCTGAGCACCTCCTCCTCTGCTCCACCTCGGGGCAGCGGCAGCGCTCGATCTTCCTGGGACTCGGATGGAGCCGCTAGTGAGGAAGGGGAAGTGAGCGAGAAGGACGAGGAGGTGCTCCCCATGGGGGACAGCGATGAAAGCTGCGATGGGATCGGCGTGGGGAGGCCTGGGGGCGAGGAGCTCGCACTCGGGGGAGAGAGGACCATTGGGGGAGGACAAGGCGGGCTTCAGGGAGGCGGGGGTGGATCTCCCATAACCTGCCACGTCTGCCAAAAGGTCTACAGCAACAAGGGCACATTCAGAGCCCATTACAAGACTGTGCATCTGAGACTGCTTCACAAGTGTAAAGTCCCCGGCTGCGATATCTCCTTCTCCTCTGTGCGGAGCAGAAACAGGCACAGCCAGAACCCGAACCTTCACAGGAACCTAGCTGTTAGCTCAGGAGCCGCGGTGGACCAGGAGTAGGGATCTGAGCTAACATGACTGATTTCCTTTATTCTAACTGTCTCTTTGTTGTTGTTGATGTTTTTCATGTCTGGGCATCTAAAGAAGGCTCACCAATTAGCACTTTTTAAATACCCTCCCCTAGTCCACCCTCTTGTTATATTTTAGGAAAATTGAGAGAAAAAAGTACAATCAAGAGTTCATTTGTTGTGTCAAACTTGCTTTATACAAAAATGAATAAAGCCGTGCATGCATCTGTCTATGTTTACACATCAACAACCGAAACAAGCATCTATCTGTAAACTCATTTTCAGCGAAAACAAATCTCAGTCTTTTGTTGTAATGCAGTGCTGATTTCTTTGTATTGGTTTGCCTTACAGCCCAGTTAAGACCTTAAAACAACTCAGTCGTATGAACTGAATATTTCCATGTGTCGTCCAAGTGAGAGTTGAGCCATGAACCCGCATCACGCCAGTGCTTTTTTTATTTTTTTGGGTGTTTCTGTTGTTCACATCTTCCCTGTGAAGCTGTGCATGATGTATTAATCAAAGGCAGTAGTGAAGTAACCTCTACATGTGTCATTTCATTCATTTGGACAATGATCACACGAGTCCTTGTTGAAAAGCTGTAGTGTTGTGAGCTTGATCAATAAGTTATTAAATGGTGTTCTATGCTCTGTCCTTCCTGTTCTGGTTGTTGCATACTGTTAATGTTGACCAAAGAATTTTTCAGTCCACAGGTGTGTATAGAAACCCCTTCATACTTTGTGAGAGGGGTATGCAGTATTAAAAGGGCCCCTTCACTCTTCGCTCATCTACTTTGTGATTAACAGCAGTATTCAGGCGAGGGCTCTGTTGTAAAATAAAATAACATTCACCCAAAAAATAACAACCAAACAAACAAAAAAACATCTTTGACTGAAAAAAAGAAATCTTGATTTTGGTGGTGTCAAGAAATCTGCTCCTGGCGCTGATTGAGACATTGCTCTTGTGTTGTTTGTGTGGTTGCTTGCAGTATCCTGACTGACTGGACGGACAGCAGGGAAAAAAGCTGCGTCTGGAGGCTAGAAGCATGAACTGTGAATGAGTCGAACACTGAGAAATAATAATTTAAGAAAATGCAATTTATAATAATAATGGCCCCACATGTGAGCACAACCTAAAAAAAAAAAAGAACTGGTAAACAAAATGTTTATTGACCTGTATATTCTGTGAATAGAGTAATTTGTTATCTGAAAGAAACCAAAAAATATACTGTATAAAATAGGTTAATTTCACCACTAACATTACCTGTTTCCTTTCTTTTTTTAAATGAATGAACAAGAACATTGTGTTGTACATGTCTGATTATTTCACCATGGTTTACTGTTCTGGTTTTGCTCTGTGTTCTGCTTTATTTTTTGTTCTGTATTTAAATGCAGTGGACCGGATTTAAGATGTTTGTTGTTTGGATTTGCTAAAAAAAAAAAAAAAAAAGAGAGAGAATCGGCAAAAACCAACATATGTTGATAGGTATTCATGTTTCCTTTGATTTAATGTTACAATATTCATTCCAATTAAATAAAAAGCCATATGTTTGCAAGCCTCATTCCATTTAATTTTCTATCCATTAAACAAAGTGAGCACAATCATTACTTTAATCACTGAGAATTAAAATTAATATCAGCAGAGCTCGGCACAAATGTCCACCTTTCAGGGGTGCAGGAGACCAGTATCAGCACATCACAGTCCAGTAGATATACATATATGTTTGGAACATGTGTAAGTACACAAACAGATGAGGATTTACACGCCTTCTTGTTGCCTCGCTCATCTCTGCAGCAGCATCATCTGATCCTGGCTGACTCCCTCGAGGCCTCGTAATACTCCGTGTTAGGCGGAGCAGCGCTGATGAGCCTCTAACAGACACATCACGTAACGGGCTGTTGGGAGGATAACATGGGGCGTCACTGCAAAAGATACCCCTCTTAACATGCCATTTAAGATAGAGGTCAAACAAAAAATGAGATTATTTTAATTAAAAGATGAGATACAAAACATCATATATTCTCACAACGCTGAAAATAAATCAACATGCCTTTCTGAAAGCAGTGTTTCTGTTTCTGTGGATAATCCACAGGCTTCACGTGAGATACGTTTTCAGTAGAACTACTTTCTACTGAAGAAATAGTCCCTATGAATGGTTACAGTGCACGTGGCGTCAGGGGTAAGTAAGAAAATATGTTTTTGTTGTAGTTTGGATGAACCAGCACTTTAAAATGAATGAGAATATCTGTTTTATGAGGTGGTTCCAGTGTAAACCAGCTGGTTCATGTGCCATTGTTACCTGCCTTTATTTATCTAAAGTCCAACTGCATTAAAAACACATCATTTCCCCACAAATTTAGGGCAGAATTTCACCACTGTAAGATTTAGAACATACAACAATAAAAGACTAAATGGCTCATTAGGCAGGACTTGTTTTCAGAGGTTATCTCGCCATCGGGCCTTGTTGACAGGCTGAGGAGGGGTGTGGTCCACCGAATGACTGGGTTCAGGTCAGCCTCGGCTTGACCCCTTCACTGCTACACCTCTCAGATAAGCAAACAAAACAGACACAACAGCTAGAAACACAGAACAGACATGCAGACACAGGTGCAGCAGCAGCAACGTCTACATGCAGAACACACATATGTGTTGCAGGAATATGATTAACTAGTGCAGTGCCTGTTTCGGGGTGCCTGTGTGCACGTTCTTGCAGCGTTCTGAAGAACCACTCATCCGATCGACTTCCCACTTGACACTGCGCTCCCTTGGGTCGTCCGAAATACACCCGCCAAGTGTGAAGTCAGTTGAATGAATGGTTGCGGAGAAAAGCAACGGACGTACGCACAGGCACACAGAGTCTCCTTCCTTTTAGATGGCGTTTTGATTATATTTAGATTCTTGCGATACTTTCTTTGGGCATGTTAAAACGGAAGAGATGGGAGTCACATTCAGCAGTGATTCAAATTTGCATTGCTGAAAAATTGCACACACTACACTACCTGAAAAAAAGCTCTCATAGTTATTGAAGAGGTGAATTAATCGCTGTAATACTGCACTGCTAAGTTAAAGGGCATGGATGGAAATGGACCAGGGACAGTGGAAGTATCGCTGGGCCCACATCAAAAAAGCGAGGAGGACAAATCTGTTATGCAACATGCCAAAGTATCGCACTATTACAGAGGGCTGAAAGCCTTGCATAACTCAACAATTCAACCCACCCATCACATTTACTGTACATTAGTGAGCATGCAGAGCTGTTCCTCATCACTTAGGAGCTGAAAAACCCAGTTCTGACAAGTGGCCCCCATCCTTTTCTCTGGCACATTGCAGAAATCTAGTACCACTCAGAGAGGGCACAATGGGTTATTTCAGTCCCTCCTGTGTGCTGCATGTAGGCGACAATATTCAACAGAGAACCTGGTTGATCTGTAGAGGTGGAGCACTTGCTCAGCTTCCTCCACAAAGCTGTATCTGTATCTGGAACAACGTGCATCTTTAGGGCTATTTTTAAGAAGCAGTGGGGCACTTTCACAAAGCGTTCAGTGGTAAATATGGAACAGATTGAGGATTGTAAGGAGCCTCTCCTGCAACAGTTTGCTGAAATACACCTGCAGCGTTTAGGACGGATAGATTTTGAACGCTGACAAAAGAAAACATGTTAAAGCTCCCTTTTTAGAAGATACATAGAAACACTAAAGCCTGAATCTATTTACCATCAGAAACCTACCACCCTCCTAAAGGTGTGTTCAGGCTGAATGAAAAGAGCTTGAGGTGAGATGGTTGCATGTAAAGTGAGAGTGACCATGAATTTGCATTTATCCCAGATCATAGGGAAAACAACAAAATGGTGCAGGTTAAATAAAAAAACTGGAGTATGTGGTTTCAGTCACAAAGTGAGGCTGAGCCATCAGCACACTGTAGGTAGCTAGCTTACAGCTACGGTCTCTACAGTACTGACTGTAACAAACCATTCAGCAAGTCTTCTCCTGCTCGTTCCAGATGAGCCGGGTCGGCACAAAACCAATCACCGGAGATCAACGCACAATGCATGCTGGTTAGATTTGAGTCCGACTTGATCCCGACTTACTCTGACGAGATCGAGGCCGCCACCGTTTTTAGAGCCAGACGCCGCCGGTGCTCTCAAACATCTCTTTTTGTAGAAAATCCAAATTTTCTGTGTAACTGTAATATTTTACGCTAGATTGTCGGCTGGATGTTGTGCAGTGAAGGTTTAACCTGTTAACAAACACATCTTGTGTGGTTGAGATGAATAATAATAAAGTCATAACTATCCGAATGTGGTCCAAGTTCTGCACACAGATTGATTTCTTCTTTTGTTGTGTTTTCTTATCTCCATCTAATCACATCATTTTTATTAAACCCTAAATCCAGTTCCGAGTCAGTGCTCTGAAGACAAAATGAGGGAAATTGAATCAAGAATGAAGATAAAGGTGTTCCCTCTGAAACAGGTTGAAGTGAGCTGCCACGCTGGCAGTCCTTTGAGCTTACATGGTTGTACTGGCAAACAGTTGCTTATTAACACATCCAGCTGACACGGAGCAACATTAGCATTCATTTGGAGTCACATGTCTATCCAACATTCACTCTCTTGGTCCCCAACACTCCCTTTATGCTAAACGCTCCACTACGTTCACCAGCAAGTCTCAAACTGTGTCTGTCAGCTGTTCAGTGAGGTTTAAACCACGAGTCTTAGTCTCTACCGTGTACCCAGAAAATCTAAGTCAACCTGACCATTCTCATGCTTTTTGTGAGAATACATCAGCTGGTTGCTATCTTGAAAGTTAGATTTGTTCTGAGCCGGCACCTGGGAAGCAGTGGGTACGTGCACGCTACTGTGAGAATCCCAAACAGTGAAACTGAGCCCTCTGAACAACACTGCTGCTTATCCCCCACATGTTCCAGAGAGAGGGGTCTTTCTGGGGCACTGACATCGGATCTCACCTCTCGGTCTTGGGATGGGGATCAGGCCCGGCGGGAGGGGTGGATGGGGGAGGATCTGGAGGGTAAGGCAGAGACGGGCGGAGAGAATGGATTGTCCATGGGTGCTTGGGAAGCTGAGGAATATGAGGGGGTATTACTGCCCAGCACAGCGGCCAGATGGACAGCAGATGACTTTTGTTCTCCCAAATACTCTGCAGGCTGAGGGAGGAAGAGGAGGAAGAGGAGGTGTAGAGGAGTAAAAACAGAGGGAAGGAGGGAGGAGACAGGCTTAGGAGAAAGTTTCTTTTCCCTTCACATGTTCATCAAAGCTTTTTGTGTGTCTCAACATGTCCTGCTGTGAAAAAACATCACTATATCTTCTACACAGTTATTACATCCGCTGTTACTTAAGCTGGAGTTTCACAGGCAATTAAGAAAGACACTAGAAAACAATTCCCATCAACTGACGAGCCCCGGTATCCTGGAACCAGTCTAATATCCTGCAGGCTTAACTCTACTGTGTCCTTAAATTAAAATCTAATCATCCAACTTCACCACAGCAGGCGTGCCGGCACAGGAGCAGGAGCTGCTCCCCGTCTGTCCCCAGCTACTGGAGCTACTCCTGTAACAGCTGCTGCTCTGCAGGCCTGCACCGCCCCCTGGTGGTGGAGGAGCTGCTCCCGGTCTGTCCCCAGCTGCTGGAGCTACTCCTGTAACAGCTGCTGCTCTGCAGGCCTGCACCGCCCCCTGGTGGTGGAGAACACTGCACACAGGCTTCCACAGTCCCTCCACCACTCCTCAAAGGAAGGTGGTGACATAAACGTGTTGATCCTGGTCAACAACGTATGCAATATGAACACGCATTGTGACATTTAAAGGGCAAAAAGGTCATATAAACATGAAGAGGCAGGTTGTGGATCAGGTGGGGGAGCACCTTTTATCCACCAAACTTTTACATTTCTGACATTTAAACAGCGGTGTCCTCACTTTCACTGTTACATTCTGCCATGACACCCTCCTAAAACAAACGGATCACAGTCGTTATTGATTATATGTTGGCATTAAGTAAAGAGTTTATGATAGCAGTCAGGGATTTTAAAGTAGATTCCCAGAACAAAAGGCCTTTCACAGTTTGCATCTCATTCCCTCTCTCTTGGTGGTCCAGTTTTAACAAAGGATGCACAGTACACAAGGAAGTAAACAGTAGAAGCAAGATGGCGGATCACACTGATAACCTGCAAGTTTTTGTTGTGTTATTACACATATTTGTTCTTGGTCCAGCTGTTACTGATGAGAAGACGTAGAAGACTGTAACCACAGTAGACCAGAGGCCAGTGTGATGTCGTCACTGTTCACACTTCAGGTCAAAGAACAATTTCTTGCTTCTGAACCAGTTTATTTTGGGTATCACTCCCTTCCTGCAGCCCCTGCTGCTTCCTTCCTTCTCCTCAGACCTGCCATCCTCCACCCATACACCAGATGTCCTCGGACTCCTCATCCACCTGCTCAGCTGTCCTCACTTCCCTCTTCAGCCACTCACTACTTGTACAGGTCCAGCGCCTCTGTTCCTTTGTTGCTTCATCCTAGCTGGCATGTGCATTGTTGTTTAGCTGCTGAAATCATCATAACTGTATCACTCTGTGATTTCTACAAAAGTGCATCTTAATCTGGAATAAAGGACAACAAGATAAACACAGTATGTTTCAGTAAATCCAGATAAACAATACAAACATGTTCCATAATAATTAATTGCGGCAGAAACAATTGGAAATTGTGATTGACACTGAACAATAAGTATTATTAGTCTGCACCTTCCAGGTATTGGAGGGAATGAGGAGCCATCTCTGCAACTGTAAAATGTTAAAATCATTACATGTTTTATGAAAACTTCAATGCATTACATTATTTATTGCATGATATTGACTTATTAGGTGTAACGCCTCCAGAAAAGAATGGATAAATAGGACAAATATTCATATAAAATACTAAAAATGTATAGACAAATGGAAAGAACTGGAGGAAATTCACATTTTATCAAATCTAAGGTGATACTTAATGTTTGGGGGGGGGGGGCATTGCTAAATGGATGTGCTGTGTAAAATGAAGGCAATAGATGAAATTAACTTATTTTCATGGCTCTGTTCTATTCAAGTGTCCGGGTGCGGCAACGTGCACAAAACCAGGACCCTAAGACCCGAGCAGCTAAATGGAATTCAGCCATCATTCATTTTTATTTACTTTCTAGTGTCACATGTCAAAATACCTTCTGTTAAATGGACTAGGAGTCTTTCTAAAGGGGGTTTTGAGAGATGCACAACACTCATTGCCTACATCAAGTGTAATATAATAAATGTATGTTTGTTCCTGGCAACACTAGATGGCAGCAATGTGTTTCATAACATACACAAATACTGCTTTTTTTATCTTATGAAAATATAATGTTGTCAGGAAACGTGACATCAGAGCTACTGAGATGAGTGACAGTTTGTTCCTGTCACTGTCCGGTGTTTATCGGAAGTTACCAGAAGTTATCTGGAGTTTCCTTTGTGAAACATGAAAACATTTAAAACCCTATTAGATAAGTTATTAATCCCTTTTGTTACATTTTGAAAAAGTTGTTTTTTTTATTAAGGATATCGGTTTTAGCCGAGGAGGTCGCTTAATTAATTATTTATTTACATTGTTTGGGTCCAGATATTTCCGACGCCTTCCTCCGCACGAGCAGCTGTCAGCCAATGGGGTTTGAGATGTGGCGACATCTCTGCGATTCAGGAAACCCTCTCCTCCTCCGCCACTCGCTGAATTAAGCAAGAGCGCGTAAATCCCACTTCCTGTTCAAACTTTCAAAATAAAACAATAAAAATCCTTTAAAATAGTACATAATGTCTGTGCTCACAACCAAGGGAAAATTACATGCTTATATAAAACGAGTCTGAATTATGTGCGAAATATACATTGGCCTTCCTCTTACACTTAAATAAACTTAATAAATTCCAACAATGAGTTTACTTATGACCACAATTTGGCTAAATAATTAAATAATTGTACCCTTTTAGAGGATTAAGACATTTAACATTTTAGTGTGTTAGTGTATGTATTCACTTTTTAAGGAAACACTTCCTTGACACATTTGTTGTATAAAGTGGAAGCCCCAGTTATTTTTTAGACATTGTGGGTGAGATCTGAGATGTAAAATCCCAAACACATTCAACTGTCAAATTTGAATGAAAAGTAGAAAAAGTGAACTGGCCTTGGTTGTTATAACCACCATGTTGTTTGTTCGGCATGAAAAACAATATAAGGAAAAATAAAAAAGCGTCAAGTTCCGGCGTTCAAGTTGATGCTTTTATTTTTTATGATAAACCTATTTCCGGTTCTGTTGACCTCCGCTGTTCGAGCTTGACTCGTCTTGAGCGGCGCTGACTGATGAGTACGGTGTAGTGGAGTCGCCTGGCTCTGTCTTTTAACGTAGACTTTCCCCCCAGTTTAATTCAGTGTTTTACGGAACATTTCCTCCAGAGGTGAAGAAGAGTTACACCGTCGGTCCAAGATGTCTGTGGCCGGGTTAAAGAAACAGTTCCACAAAGCCAGTCAGGTACGGAGACCGCTGCTCTTATTGCTCGTTCATAACAACTGTTAGGATGTGAACCGTGAGAACGGAACCGGGCTTCAGGTGGTTACAACACGTTAACGTTAACTTTAATGTTTTTACATTTAACTGTGGTGGACTGTGGAGCCAGTTCAGACAGTTAATCTGTCTGTGTGGTGTTACTTTTTTGATCCAGGTTAGTGTGTTTTGTACGGAAACACACCGCCACACCAAACTCCGTTGAGAAATCTTCAGATTAAATGTGTTCTCGCATACAGGAAAACACACAATCGTTGTTTGACTTTATTTAAGAGTCCTGACGAAACAGTGAACTCCCGTGGATGTTTCGGCATTGTTACTTACGTTTAAGTTATTCATCTCAATACACACCACTGTAATAACATTTCAAATGTTAGCCCTAGAACCTGGTAATATCATAATGTCAGACAAGGAAAACACTAATGAAAATATTTGTTATTGCTAAATGTAAAATATTTTACCTAGCTACGTTATAAAATTCAACATCTATAATTTTCTGTCTTAGTTTGGTGGATCTCTAGAGAGGAAGTGTTGAAACCACAAGTAAGCCTAGTTTTACAGTATCACAGCAGTGAGTCAGGCTGAAATCCCCCAAACACTGATGAACAGACCTTTTACTAACATCTTCACACACACACACACACACACACACACACACACACACACACACACACACACAGGGGTTGTACACAGGCATGCACACACTACTCTCGGCTGCACTGTAACGTTATGACGCTCATAAAATTCAATTTCTAACAGATTGGCGAAATACCAACTACCACCAAAATACACGCTGGTGGGAGGCTGTGAGTAACTGTGCACCACTTCTAGCCTTTAGACAACATGTCATCTGTTGGATCATCTGTTGGTGTAAAAGAGCAGTTAGTGTCTGAAGCTTTGTTGAAGCCTTTTAAGAGTAAGCAAGGATGCAGCAGGTCCTCCGGTGGACACTGGAGTTTGGTGAGGTGTGTTGTCCGTCTGTTAGGTGTTTCCTCACGACTATAAACAGATAGCAGGGAGCAGAGTTTAGTATCTGAGGCGTTCTGGTTTCCATTTGTAGTCGACGTAGTTTGGATTACGTAGTTAGGAGGACAAACGGCAAAGTAGAAACACAAAGAGTTCCAGTTTATGTAGAAAGAAATGCCTGAAAGACCTCTGTCCTGTTACGATCAATACTCGGATGCAGTTGTATCATTGGTTGGATGTTTTCCTGGAACTCGTCCCGACCCTCGTGTCCAGTGGAAAGTCCTCCACCACCAGACAGCATCATAACCCGCACATTAGAGACGTGCCATCCTCATGTTGGGGAACTTGGGTGTAATGTTGTGATTACTGGTGGTAGTTACTCCTGCAGGTGTGTGTGTGTGTGTGTGTGTGTGTGTGTGTGTGTGTGTGTGTGTGTGATCTCCTGCGTACTTTGGTCGGTGTGACTGGACGTTGAGCTCGACATGCAGCCTGTTTCATGACATGACTTTTTATTCATCGAACAAACGAGACAAATGAAACACAGGCTTTTTCCTTTAGTGGCCGGAGATTTCACACGTAAAAACCCCTTCTTTTTTTTCTCCGGCTTCCTGTCTGATCTCGCTGTTGTTGCTGTGAGTCGTGCGGTGACGAGCAGACGGCTGTGGTTTTACTGCTGCTGGAGGTGATCTTATTACAATCAATCAGAGTTATCACCGCTGCGAGGAAGCAAAGACACTTTCTGTTTTCAGAACGAGGAGCACGTCAAAACACATTGTTTGGTATTTCACCTGCTTCCTGGAGTGGAAGTGACAGCGTGACTGACCAGATGCAGATAATGCTTATTTGTTTCCACATCTTTCCACTGTCATAGGAGTATAATCTGTGTGTGTGTTGTTTTAGAAGTGTGCAGTGTCCGTGCGGACTGGACTGCATGAAGCAGGGGTCAGCACCTGTTTTCATTACGGTTCCACCTGTTGGTTGTTCGCTGGCTTCCACGTTCAATGTTTCTGCTCTTTAATATGTCAGAAAATACAAAAAAAGAAATCACAATTTCCCAGAAGAAG
This sequence comes from Nannoperca obscura, assembly GCA_036024295.1. Taxonomy (NCBI): domain Eukaryota; kingdom Metazoa; phylum Chordata; class Actinopteri; order Centrarchiformes; family Percichthyidae; genus Nannoperca; species Nannoperca obscura. The sequence goes on along the minus strand of JAVQJL010082589.1, from coordinate 599 downwards.
ACATTTCACACGACTTGTTTTGAGTGTTTACAGCGACAGAATGTCTGGACTTTAATAAAAGAGTAAAAGCAACAAGCCGGTGAAACCTGCATATAAACAGTATGAAATAACTCCCATGGGGCATTTTCTGGATCCACAACAAACACAAATGAGTTGAAAGGACTTCACATTTCTAAGAAGTCTTGAACAACAAACACATGGACGCAGACGTTTCTTTTGTTTTGTTCATGTGAAGCAAAGATCTGAGGTTTTTAACGAGTGGGAACAGGAAGAAGCTGCACGCTGTTCCCACCTGGACCATAAGGCCGAGGTCTTTGTCGTGTTGATCGAAAAAGTTTCAAGGAAGAGTTTTTATTGAAGGAATGTGGTGATTTTAAAGTTTTTATTGAAGGAATGTGGTGATTTTGAAGTTTTTATTGAAGGAATGTGGTGATTTTGAAGTTTTTATTGAAGGAATGTGGTGATTTTGAAGTTTTTATTGAAGGAATGTAGTGATTTTGAAGTTTTTATTGAAGGAATGTGGTGATTTTAAAGTTTTTATTGAAGGAATGTGGTGATTTTGAAGTTTTTATTGAAGGAATGTGGTGATTTTGAAGTTT